>PVIW01004663.1:0-125883 GCA_004026585.1 Noctilio leporinus | reverse complement strand
CCTTCAGTGGTCAGGGGAACGGGGTAGGGGGGAGGGAGAGGTAGAGGCAAAGATGGGGAGCAGCTTAGACAAGAACCTAGTATAAAGGAACCATGGACATGGACAACAGGTGGGATTGACTTTGGGGGGAATGGGTGGGTGGGTGGGGGGACAAAGGGGAGCAAAAAGGGGATGGATGTAATACAACAACAATAAAATTAAAAAAAAAAAAAAAGAATGTGGTGTCTCTTGTAAACATCATCTACATCAACATTCAAAATCTGGTGTCACACAGATTGCTAAACCCATCAGCTAAATTCTGGTTTTGTGAATAAACTTTTAGTAGACCACAGGCCTGTGCATTCATTTAGCCATTGTCCATGGTGGCTGCCTTTGCACTATAAGGGCAGACTTTAACAGTCTTTACAAAGGCTATATGGCTCACAAGCCTAAACTATTTACCATCTGGCCCTTTACAGAAAAAGTTTGCTAACTCCACCTTACAGCCTACTCATCATATAGCCATTTCCCTTGCTCTGATTTGGTATTCACTAACCAAATTTCTGATTACAATTTCACTTCCTGTATAGTATACCAACAAAAAAGAGAGTACTTTGTATATTTGTTATTTCTCTTTTTCTTTCTTTTTTCATTGGTGACTGGAGCCTTGTCCTATCAGACTTATAGCCATGGTTCCTTTCTAAATTGGCTAACACTCTCTCACACACACACACACACACACACACACACACACACACTTTTCTACACCTATAAAACTAAGGCCTAGATATCTAGATTGTAGTGGGTTCGCTTTTCTTCCTAAAGTACTTTCTTGATAATTCTGGTGAAGATCTGTGAAAGTTAAATGCAAACAGTGAGCCTCGGTCTGATTCCCTATCCCATAAAAAGAACATTTTCTTTGTTATCCACAGAGCAAAACTCCCAAATCTACTGCTTTCTTCTATACAGACAGCCAAGTATTCTATACATTCTACTTTATTCAGTGCTTTAAGATTATGTTCTACTTCTCATTTATGATGTCTGTCCAGAAAAAGTCCAGCCATTGTTAATATAATGGGAACAGTTTGCACAATATCAATGTAACCTGGCAGCCAAAAAGAGTGGACTGGAATGTGCATATATGAACAAAGACGACTTCACTGTACTCATCAGAGGGAACAATAGACACCATTTAGTGAGCATGTGTACTATGCGGCTGTTGCAACCAAAATGACTGAGCAAGTAGAGTAATGAATCTGCATCAAACTTTGCATTAAGCTTGAACATTCCTTCACAGAAACTATTTGGATGATCCAGAAGGCTGCAGATATGAGCAACTGGTGATTAACAGCTTCATCACAACAATGCACCTGCTCATACATCACATCTCATGCAGAGTTTCTTGGTGAAACATCAAATCAGTCAGGCGACTCAGCCCCACTACAGCCCAGATTTTGCACCCTGCAACTTCTAGCTTTTCCCAAAACTAAAATCACCATTGAAAGGGAAGAGATTTCAGACCACCGATGAGATTCAGGAAAATACTATGGGGCAGTTGATGATGACTGGGAGAACTGTGTGAGGTCCCAAGGTGCCTATTTTGAAGGGGACTGAGGTGTTATTGTCCTATATACAATGTTTCTTATGTATTGTATTTTCTTCAATAAATATCTCTATCTTTCATATCACATGGCTGGATACCTTTTGAACAGACTTGATATATAGGTTTTTACCTTATTTGTCTATGTATATTTTCTATTCCCATATATTTGGAACAAATGGGAAGTGTTTTGTTACATGCTCTGAGGGGGAACACAAAAAATGAAATTTATTTATTAAAAAGTATGTATTTATCCTAACATGTTTAAACTTTAGTCACCTTCAAAGTACTCTCCATTTGATGTAATATACCTATTGAGATATTTTTTCCACTGCTCAAAACAGTTTTTGAACTCATCTATTTTGATGCTTTCTAGTGCCTCTGCTGTTTTTTGTTTCATTTCTTCCACATTGGCTGAATATTTCCCTTTGAGGATTTTTTCATCCACAGAAACAAAAAAGTAACTCAGGGAGAGGCTGGGTGAGTAGGTAGGGTGGAGCAAAAAGGTCATGCCAGTTTTGGTCAAAAACTGCTGAACACTCAACATGGTATGGGCTCATGCATTCATAAATCACCCATCATAAAATGGGCCAATGTGTTGGGTCTTCAAAAAAATATTCACTGAAGTGGAATACAGCCTCTCACAACAACACCAGATGGTTAACTGATAGAGATGGGTTCCTATGACTCATTTACCAGGGGAAGCCTATACTGCAAGGGTCTTGCCCCTCAGAAAATGAGTCTGGTTTGGGGAGTCTCCCCTCATATAACATCTTGACAAAAAAATCCTCTTGCTGACTCAATAACATTCTTTTATTTAGTCTAATTGACTGAAATAGTTACCATTCATTTGTAAGAAACATTCAAAACCGTAGAGAATTTTTGTGAGTTTATTTGAGCCAAACTGATGGCAATTACTGACACACAGAATCTCAATAGATTGAGGAAATACTATGGAAAATGGCAGTTTCACCACTTATATGATGCATCAAAGGGGAAAATATAAGGGGGTTGCATGAAATCCATTGGTGACAGATTAGGGAGGTGGGAGAAAGCAAAGTGGGGAAATCTCTGAGATTGGGTAAAGAATAAAACAATGAGATAAATATGTCTTGGTAGGTACAGGATAGTTAACAACAAACAACACATAGAAATTGTAAACACCTATGGTCTCTTGTGCTGGTGTGCCCTGAGGGTTCTGGGAAAGGTGGGGTCACTCTGATATTCCAAAGCTGGGGCATCATAGATGCTAAATGACATTAGACAGGTTCAGATAAGGTAAAGATTGACCGTTATCAAGGAAGATACCAGCCTAGGACATGCCCACTGCTTTTAGTTAGGAAGTGTTAATGTCAGATAATCCACACCTGAGTTACTTTCCATCCCCGAGTTTGTGGCTTCCCTTGCGCTTGTCCGGTTTAGTACATGGTCCCCTTTTGTCCACACATAATTGAACCAACATATATTAAGTGAACACTATGTTGTAGGTACCATATTCTAATTTGGAGATTCAGAGGTGACATATGCATACCTTTGCTGCTGTTATGTAGTTCACAAGTGAAGGTGAGTTGAACCAACTGACAACCCACCTTTAAGACGGAACAACATTGCCAAATTAACGATGCCTCAGTTTAGAGTCATTGGTCATTACTACAAAACTAATCTTTCCCCTTCAGGGAGACTTCATTCACCTCTGCTCATCATAAGCCACCTAACCAAGCAAAGTTTATTTGTCATCTAATTTATTATCTGTTTTGAATGTTCTGTAGTCATAGTTCTTCTATAATACCTTTGATAACATATCCACAAAGTAATGCTTAATAATCAAATGTTCAGCAACACTGAATGTTTAAGTCCACTGCAGCGTCTTTTAGGAGGATACTCATATTTGCCTTTTTGTTGCTCGGCAAAGTTTAAGAAACAACAATCACCTGTCTCATGGTGCAACATCTCTGTGCAGCGTGGGAGTGAGTAGGCATCCACAGGGGGTTCCCAGGCACTTCCTTCCCACACTCATAAAATTCACACATCATCACTGTCTTTTTGCCTTAGGTTTCCAGCTTGGGAAACCCACAAAGCCTTCCCTCCTGTTCACCATTGACTTTGGCCCATTGTTGATCATCAGTACATCCCATCATGGCTGCAAAACAGTAATTTTGTTTTTAGTGCATAAACTGACCATTTGCTTTGTAGTATCATTCATTATACTCAGCAATAACTTTTTTAATTCCAGCAAAACAGAAGCATGGTGAGCTCAGAATGGAAATATAGCTGACTTATATATGAACTCTTCTAGGATTTTCCTACATAAAATATGAGAAATCCTTAGTTATGAAATCACAATTTATAAATCAAAGTGTATGAAATTATTTTCCACTGTATGTTTTTACTAATACAAATAAGGACTGCACTGTGTCCATTTTTAATTAACCTTAATGCCATCTAGTGGTCACTGAGAAATTTTTTATTTTAATTAATTATTTATTTTTTAAAGATTTTATTTATTATTTCCAGAGAGAGAGGAAGGCAGAGAGGCAGAGAGGGAGAGAGACATTAATGTATGGTTGCCTTTCACCTGCCTCCAGCCATGGACCTGGCTGGAGACCTGGCTTGCAACCTGGTTATGTGCCCTGGCGAGGAATCAAACCAGAGACCTTGGGGTTCGCAGGCTGGTGCCTTATCTACTGTGCCACCAGCCAAGGCTGGTCACTGAGAAATTTTTGTCTCAGAAAATTGGTAATAGCTTTTTAAAGTAAGAAATTATTAATAATAACAGTACCACTGCTATTGAAAAGACTCATTGAACTGTTGCAATGTCTTAAAACTCTGTTCTTGGCACTCTATGTGGTTTATCTCATTTTCTCTGTACAATTATCTTGCTTGGCATTGTAGCCCCATTATACAATTGAGGTAACTAAGGGACATGCCATATATAATAAGCACCATGCCATATTTATGGGTATAGTAAGCATTAGTTGGAATTTAAACCCAAGTAGTCAGTTCACTGCTTTTGAACTCAGCCAGCATGTTATATGTTATGCTATCATTAAACCTCAGCTTTGACTAAAAGGCTATGGTTAATAGACTAACACACACTCAGCCTCATTCTCACACACACACACGAATACTAACGTGTTTGACAGAAGGCACAAGCCTCACTTTTCCACTCCACAACCAACTTCCATCACGTCCCCAGCTTCTCCTTCAAGGGAGATTTCCAATGTGTGGAAATTTTTACACATTTGAAATTCATATCTAGCATTCTAAAGTGTGATGAATTCACTCACCCAGGCAATAAAGAGTTACTGAATTCTTACACACTAGATTCTGTTAGATGCTAAGAAAACAAGAGGGAACCAACAGACACAGCTCCTCCTCTCATGGAGCTTAAAAAGTGCAGCGGAGGACAGGTAGACATAAATTACAGAGATGCAGTCATGTCATGGACAGGGTTCCCTGGAGACATGCAGGGTGCTGGCAGAACGACCTTTCTTTGGGACCTAAGTGATGAGTAAGAAGATCATGACAAGTCTTCCCTAAAAAAACAATCTCTAAGCAGGTGCTGAGCAAATGGGAATAAACCAGGGCAGAGAGACGGGACTGGGCACCCAGGTGAGGAGCCCTAACAACAAGCAGAAGGTACCTCTTACCACTGGGTTCCCCATCATTGCACTCACATAGCACAAGCTCGACAGTAAGTCAATACGCAAGGAAGATCCTCTCAATTCTTTTGCCATAAGTGGAATTTGCATAAAAAGCCATGATTAAACTATACTTTTTCATACTTTGAACAAATCACTTTTACTGAAAATTCAAAAATTGCCTAATATTGGAACTATTCTGTAGACCCCAAACGTAATGACAGCTTGGCTTATTGAAATTTCCATTGATACTTATGAATATTTCAAATGTCTCTTAAATGAGATTTTTGAATTTGGTTTGAAGTTATGAAAGTAACATTTATGACGGATTATATGGAAATCACAGTAAGAATAGCAAAAAAAGAAGTTAGAAAAAAGCTAACATTCATATCTTGTAACACAAAGATAAACGGTGTTAACATTTTGGAATGTTTCCTTTGGTTTTTTTTTCCTATGTATATTTTACAAAAATTGCATTATATACACATTTCTTCAATTTAATTTATTCATTTATCACAATCAGTATTTCACTTATCAATTCTTTGTTAACATTTTTTTTATTTTAAAGATTTTATTTATTATTTTTCAGAGAGAGGGGAAGGGAGAGAGGCAGAGAGAGAGAGACATCAATGTATGGTTGCCTTTTACCTGCCTCCAGCTATGGACCTGGCTGGAGACCTGGCTTGCAACCTAGTTATGTTGCCCTCGCTGGGAATCAAACCAGTGACCTTTGGGTTCACAGGCCAGTGCCTTATACACTGTGCCACCAGCCAGGGCTAATGTTAACATCATTTTAGTAACTAGATAATATTTCATCATGTGGACATATCCCAGTTTACCCAGCTCATTTCCCAATTGTTGAGCATGTGGACTGTTCCCAATGTTTGATAGGTAACAAATAATATATGAATCATAAACAGCATACAATAAATAATATCTAATACATTAAATAAAGTATATTTCTTTTTCTTTTAAGATTTTATTTATTATTTCCAGAGAGAGGGGAAGGCAGAGAGGCAGAGAGGCAGAGAGGGAGAGAGACATCAATGTAAGGCTGCCTTTCACCAGCCTCCAGCTATGGACCTTGCTGGAGACCTGGCTTGCAACCTGGTTATGTGCCCTGGCTGGGAATCAAACCAGCGGCCTTTGGATTCACAGGCTGGCGCCTTATCCACTGTGCCACCAACCAGGGCTAAAGTATGTTTCTTTAAAGCATGAGTTCATCAGAATAGAACTCAGTAAAGAGTAGAGATTATTGTCAAGTGATCAACTATGACAGCTTATTTTATGTCGGAAGAGAATTTAAGAAAGCAACAAAGCAGATTACAAAAGTAAAATCACTGCTCAAGGACACTGACTTCAAATATCCCTCCCCACCCTGCTGTCATGTTTTCCTTGAACTATTAGCTGGTTCCTATCTCCAGCTTAAACTGCAGTAAACGTTAATGGGTATTTTTGTCATGTTGGAGAATCCCAGCAAGCCATCCTAGAATCCCATTTGTGAAATGATGTGTCGCATTAACACATTTTATGGGCTTAATCTTGTGCTCCTTAATTGAATAACTTAATATTTGGGACTCTAGCTTGACTCATACAATTGCACACACACCCCACACACAAACACACAGAGGATTGTAAGCTATCACATCTCAGCTCTTCTTCACTTTGAACATTCTTGGGTGCCTTGCAAGCTGATATTTTCTGCCTCTTCAATGAGCCAACTTATAAGCTGTTTTTGAGTTACTATTTATGAGCCACCCTTCATCTTTTTGACAAAGAATGTTTACTTGATATGAAAGTGAATCAGTATAGCAACTTTTCTTCTTCTAACTGGGTTCTGTTGAGTAGGTAGGTGCCCATTTTCCAGATGCTAGGACTCTTGGACAGTTTACACAGAGAGGTATTAATAAGAGACAGGCAATACTTTGTGCCATGAGTAAGGCAGTGATACACGAAAGATGATGCTCTGAACAGTGGTGACGAGACCTTCAGGAACTTTCAAACATCCCTTCACTCCCTGTCAGCATCTGAAAACAGCAACTATGCAGACTGTCCATAGTGACCATACAAATGGATGCTCCTTAGCCTGCATCTGAAGTGCAGATATTTGGGGTTAAGACTGACTTTGCAGAGTCAGACTCACTAGGTTTGGTTTTTGCTTCATCCGTACACCCTCAATACCCTAGGGCAAGTAAGTTACTTAAACTTTTTGTAAATCACTTTTCTTGTTTCAAAATAAAAAATAGAGATAACAACAGCAGTGCCTGCTGTATGAGACTCTAGAGAGAGGAATAAATGAAATAATCCAGGGAAAGCTCATAACATAGTGTCTGGAACATGGAAAGCATCCAATGAATCATATATTGTTATCATTACAACTATTATTAGTTAAATGTTTTGCTTCCATTAAATCAATCTAATGAGGAGTACACTTGGCACCAATCTATATTGAAATGCACAACTTTTGGGGAGGACAGAGGATAGGTAATTGATACCTTAGAATTACCTCCACCTAAAGAAATATTTCCTTTTATTCACACCAAAGCTTTATGAAGGCAGGAACCTTGTCTGCCTTCTCAACTAGCAGCAAGCCTGTCACATAATAAGAACATACACAGTATGGATTTAAGTGGGTAAATAAATAGCCCTAAAACAACACCACAATTTTACAGATGCCTGTTTCTGAGCTCAGTATTTTCTCTTCTTCTTATAGAAGTCATCAGAAAGGAATGTTTTCATCAAGCTTTTCCTTGACCTCAGATATGCCACTGCCCTTGGCGAACAGAAATAGTTTTGGCTTTCTCAAAAATAAAAACACCATGGGTCAACCTCAGGGACCCATAGGCCTAGCACAAGGTTCACAACATTTTCTAACTCTTTAGAACAACTGTTATACAGATATTTTGTAAGTTGCCAGATTAGTAAATAACTCTCGCTCCATGCAGATTGCAGATTGCATTTAAAAGTTGAAATATTATTAAATGTGCTGTTCTCTGAACCCTCACCCAACAGGAACATTCGTCTGAAACAACAAAAGGGTACTAAATTCCCAAATTGTGGTTGGAGTTTTGTACAAACCATGAAATAATAAATCCATGGCTTTTTACCTCTAGCTATATAGAGCCCAATCTATATTACTTTCTACCTCCCACCCCTTTCTCAAACCAAAAGTAACCTTTCACTTGCCTTTCAAGTCCTTCTTTCTTGTTCTGTTTTGGGGGTTTGTTTGTTTACAGAATGCCTAGTGCAGAGCAATTTGCAGAAATATCCAGTGAATATTCCAGGATATCACCTTCCCTCCACAAATTCTGAAATGGATCTCTTTGTGATAATGTAAAAGATGCCCTGTATCTAGTGTGGCAAACCACTCCTACTTTGTGACAGTTACCCAGGAATTTGATTCAGCTTACCATTCCTGCAGGGTTTGTTTTGTTTGTTTGTTTGTTTGTTTTTCATTTGTAATGAAATACTATTCATAGTATATAATATTTGCTCCAAAATAACCCTGGATGGGAATGATCAACCTTCACTTTGAGTTTCCATGCTCTCATTTAGCAACATGTGAGATGCATTTGCCGAAAGCAGAACTCTTATTTGAACTTGCACTTCAATAGGGAAGATAACCAGTGATCACCCTCTCTCTTTTCCTGACTCTTTCCAGCCAGGCCTTTTCAAGGACAGAACACAGGGTGCTAGTTTACTTTTTCTGGTTTCAGGGGGTGGTTTTGCTGAATTAAGTACTAAAACTGTCAGTCTCTGAAGCTTTTAGCAAATTCCAATTATTACAAACAAAGCTGTGAGTAGAAAGACATTTAAATGGACCCTTGTAAAAGAAAGAAATGAAACAATTTAAGCAAAGGGTCAAATGGTATAGAAGACTTCATTTTAAAATTCTATAATTGTCCTTTGGAACATCTTGATTTAGGGAGAGAAAATTTGATGGCGCCCCAGGGAGGAGAAAAGAAACAGCTCGCAAAGCAGAGAGAGCTAACCAAACAGAATGGACCTCACAAAAGCAATATAATTCTAAACAGAAATCATTCTCACCTAGAAATTTGAACCCTAAAGTACTATTAATTATGTTAGCGATAGAATAAGGACACTTTAAGACAAGCAAGCTCAGAAGCCATTTACCTCTTATGCTTCTTCATCAGGAAGGTACAAAATGAGGGCAAAAAAAAAAAAAAAAGAAAGAAAGAAAGAAAGAAAGAAAGGAAAACACACAGAACCTGGGAAATAGGCCATCCAACACAAGGGACAAACAAAGGAAATTCCTGGGATGAGAGTGAGGGCAGACCGGGAATACAACTGTGCAGCTGGTCTCAAGAGCAATTAATCCAGATTGAATGGCACAAGGAGTTTCAGAGGGCAACCTTCAAGAAAAGAAGAGGAAAAAAGTAACTGACAGATGACCTGATTTATTGCCTCTACGGTGCACTTATTCTTTTGAGAGGTTTGGGGCTGATTTAGTTGGTAGAATTAAAATAAGCATTAAAAATGAGGCATTTAGTAAGCTAGGGGGGAACGTTGAACAAGAAAATATAATCATAATACACTATATGACCGATACATATATTGTTATGATGGCGAAAACACTGCTATTTTTGTACCCAATTGTGTTCCAGTTATCCAGGCATTAGCAGAAGCAGGGGAGGGAAAGGGTTCGAAACTTATTAGTAAAAAACTAAGAGATAATGTTAAAATTAGAAAGCAAAAATAAGTAGACACATAAGCCCATTATTTAGAAATGGAGGGAAAGTCAAGTATAATTGAAAGTGGCTGCGTCTGAGTGTCTCAGTAAGAGATGAGGAAGAAAAAAGCAGGTAGCTGCTCTTTTTTATTGTTGTTATTAACCTTGGAATACTCTTGACTTAAAAAAAAAAAATTATGTACCTGTGTCATTTTGATTTAAAAATGAAACTTTCTGATTTCTTCTCCCAGTATCCCCAACCCTTTTTTCAACTATTGATGGGGAAAGAATAGGTTTGGGAAGAGAGTGGATGAAAAGGAACTTGGGGCAGCCCTGAGGACAAGTGAAGGAAGAAGGTAATTGACTTTACAGTTAGCTTGAGGCCAGCCCTGCAGAGAAAAGTATCACAGATCCTTACTCGGAAGGCTGGGCTTGGCACACCCATCAGAACACCTTTCATGAGGACAGCTAAGGCACGAGTTACAGCCTGTCATCAGAGCTCCTCCTGCAAGTGATCTGGAAGAGTGAACAAATACCTTGGCGGGCTCTAGCAGTAGATATTTGTTCTACTTATGGTTGTCAGTCTGGTCAGGTACTTCTTGCGTGCGTGATGTTAAGTTTCTGCTTGTGTAACTCTCTGTAGTTTCTACAGGTTTAGCACTCAGGAGACAGCTGCTAAAGGACTAGTTAATGGGATGTGAATATGTGCCTGGGTCTTTAGCTAGGCTGTCATCCCTCTTACATGATTAGCTCTGCTTGATGCATTTTAATTTTTCCAGCGATTTTCATTAACATTTAATTGCAGGTAATAAGGAGGAGAAGATTCAAAAATACTTAAGCAAGAATCAGGTGATTATTCTGTAGACCCTGCTAAGACTCCATCCCATTCCATTATAACCATATGCAATAAGCCTTATTTGGGCACTTCAAGGACTTAGAAAACATGAGAATCGGGCCTGGATTCAGTTCTCTGGGGTTTCACCACCTAGCTGGAGAGAGAGAGAGAGAGAGAGAGAGAGAGAGAGAGAGAGGGAGAGGGAGGGAGAGAGAGAGAGAGATAGGGGCATAGAAATACCTCTATTTACCAAAGACAACTCAGTGCTAAAGTAATGCAGGGGAGTAATGCAGGTGAGCATAGTTCTAGCTGGACAGGCTCTGGGTGAGATTTGAGCTGAATGTTGAAGAATAAGTAGGATTTTTGGAAACCACCTAGAGGGGATAGTGCAGGAAAAAAGCATAAAGAAATAGATCACACTAGGAGAATGGAAAGTGGAAGGATATCGCCAGATCACCGCAGATGCAGGGGCAGTGGAATACACACTGAAGATACCACAAAGCTGAAAGCAGAAACTTTTTTTGGAGGCAAGATAATGACTTCAGTTTCCTATTCATTAAATGTTTCTTTTGTAGTGAAGTCTTGTTGCCTGGGCAAGTGAAATAAGGCAAAAACGAGGTGATTGGGTAAGAAAAGCAGTCTGGAATTCAATGGTAGTTACATGGATTTTGAGAGCATGGTGGTACTTTAAAAGCAGGAGGCGTCTGTGTTTGTAAATGTGACATAGAGGAACAAGTGAGAGGGTAAGGCTGACTTTAGAGATGAGGTAGTCGGTGCTAAGAGGTGATCAGTCTTGGGGTAAATGAGCTCACGGGAGGAATGAGTGCAGATGACAAGACCAAGAACAGAGGAGGCAGTTAGTGGTCAGAAACAACAAATGAAGACAAAGAGTAAGAGATTAAAAGGGTCACAGCACAGCAGGAGGGAAAGGATGTCACAGAAATCTAAAGTAGAGAGTGTTTGAATTGGTGAGTGGTCAGCTATTAAAAGCCCTCCAAGCACCGCTGAGTAAAGTCTCAGAAAAGTCTCTTTAGTCTGATAAGTAAGAGATCACTAGGAAATTTTGAAAGTGGAAGAGGTGGAGGCAGGAGTAAGGCGTCAAAGAAAGAATGGAAAGAGATGAGAGGAGAAGGCAATGTAACCTCTTGTTTAAGGGAAGATAAAGTTAGGTGGCAACTAGACTAGATGATTGGCCCCTTGGTAAATGGGGTTAGTTATATTAAGCCTGTGGATTTCACACCTGGCAGCAAACAAACAAACAGATGCATCTTCCTGTGGTGATACAGAAATATGTCTATACCATGTGTCTATCTTCTGACTTTATTGCATTCTCTTCAATTTTGCTGGGCACTTGTCTGTTCATTTTAAAGAGATTGAGACAAGACAATTTGGGGAATTAATTTAATTTCCCTTTTTATGTATTGCCATTATTTGACAACTTCATGTGGTTCAAACCAATTAAAATGAAGTCAGAAATTATTTTATTAGTAGTAATTAGCAGTACAGTAGTACAGGCACATTCAGAGCCCTAAGGACTTAAGACATGTTTTCCAGTTTTGTGGTCTACCAATCTTTACGGCTATGGTCGGCAGAGTGTGCCTGGAGAGTGCAAATGACAGCTAGACTGCACAGAGGTGTGAGGCTGGAGCAGAATGAGCAAGGAGAAAGGATTTGAAGAGGGAGGTCACAGAGGAGAAGAGCATGTTAGGAGAGTCTCACAAGCCATCCTAAGGACCCTGGCTCTTATTCTGGGTGAAATAGTATAGAGACACACATGCCCTTTTTTTAGCCACATCCACCTTTCATATCATGTCACTGTCATTTTCCAAATGATCTTTTTTAATATAATTGTATTATTTTTACGTTCTATAAAATTGCCTACACTGTTCTTAAAAATTACACTTCATGATTAATAAATTAGAAGTTGGTACTATCTATTGATTTTTTTAAAGAAAGAGTTATAATAATTTTCATCAAGAAAATTTTCTCTCTGTTGGTGCTGATGTACTGGAAAGTGTAAATCCTCCCCACTGGTCATATTCTTGATGCTAATTTTCTGCATAGTGGATTTTATTTAAATAATTAGCCCTAGATGTTTTCACAGGTTTGCCTTCATTTATGGTACCTGTTCTTTGACAAATATTTTCATAAGACAAATTTGTTGAATTAGTTGTCTCCATAGCAAATGTGTTACCATAGTTAGGTGCTGCAAAATTGTAGATTTTATCCATTTCATTTCATTCCGGTATAAAATATGATTTTGTCCTATTTAACTGAAAGTCCTTTAGTATTTTGAACAATTATTTGCCAAGCATTATATTATTTTAGCAGCTTCCCAATTATTTTTATTGCTGCAATTGACTTGTGGTGCTAATGACCTAGAGTTAGGTCATACTTCACAGGTCAAGAGCACGGTCCCACACTAGACTGCTCTCTCCAGGCACCAGCCACAAAATCAAGGGTGCACGGGTCACCCACATTCCTGACCAGGTTTGAGAACACATCTGACTGGTTTAAAAGATAGCAGCTCCAAGCTCTTGAATATTATTTATTATGACTGCTAGGATCACTCCTTTTATGATTCAAGCACAAGCACTTTGTCTCCTTATAAAAGATGAGTTAAAGATATGGCAACTTAGATTTATATAAAATGTATACATTTTAACTTAAATTTATGTGGATCTCAAAGATTCCTTTCTCCAGAAATTTTTTTTCCTGTCTTCTCCTAATTCCATTTCCCAAGTTCCCTCATTGTAGCTATTGCATCTTATGATCAAGGATGAAAATATCTTTATCCATGATTGCACCCAATACAGAATACTAATGAACAAAACAAACAAACAAACCAAACAGAACCAGAAACATGGAAACCAGGAACAGATTCAAAGTGTACAAAGCGGAGGGGTAAAAGGGAGGAAGAGGCAAAGAAGGGGAACAGTTTAGTCAAGGAACTAGTATAAATGATCCATGGACATGGACAACAAGTGGGATTGACTATGGGAGGGGGGATGGGGAGGGTCAAGGGAGATTAGTGGGGGGAATATGGGATAGATGTCTTGTAACAACAATAAAATTAAATTAAAGTACAAAAAAATCCTCATCCAGATTGATTAGTGGCCTCCTACAAACCTCACCCTTTATACCAAAAGAAGCCATTTCATCAACTTGCTATCTCTTGGTACCCTCACCATTTTGTGGATGTCTTTGGGCTTGGGGGCCCTCCTATGTGTTCAGCATCACTAAGGTGGGAGAAAAATGTCCAGAATTCATGGATTCTAGAGATAGAAGCATTGGTACAGGTGCAATAGATAACCTTAGGCTTGTGACTATTGTGATTGCCTATTGCATAATGGCAGTGAGCAAAGCACTGCCTGATGCTGAAGCAGCAACATCTTCAAATCCCAGTGCTTAACTAGAAAATCTGAATGGTCTCTCAGCTCTACTGACATAATCATAACATTAGCTAACTATTACATGTGCCACCCATAAAGTGCTCTACTGATTAGGGCCTCTATTATAATTATACACTACAATCAAGTCACTGCTAATAGGTTCAAAAAATTGATGCTGGGGAGAGAAGAGGCTGGTTCATCTCTCATATTTTCTGTCCCACAGGTTAATGTTATAGGGCTTCAGAAGTCAGAAAGCAAAAAGCCACCTCAGGTTCAAACACTCAACTTCCACTCCCCAGACCATCCCATTCCTTCCCAGAACCAAAATAAAATGAAGACCTCTCTGGGGAAAGAATTAGGGTGGACATGGAGATAAATTGCAGCAAAAACAAACAAAAATGGTAGATAGATAGATAGGTAGATAGAGTTGGGAGAATATTACTATAGAACATCAAAGATCAAGATATTGTCACTAAGAAAATACCTAAAGAAATTTGACTTTCATTTTGACATTATCTTTTTAGATTGAGAATATGTAAACTCTTCCGAAAAAACATCATCTCTGAGTAGCCTGGCAATTGTTCTCCTGAGGAGTCAATCCTCCACAATCCATCACAATTCTGAGTCATACTGCCAATTTTTTCCTGACACTAATCTCAAAGGACTCTGATGAAAACTTTACTTTCAGTAGGTACAGAAAAAATACCAAACTCTATAAAAGAAGTTTGAAGAATAAAACATCAGAGTTCAATTGTATATCAAAATCTGATCCTTTTTTCCTGGTTAATTCAAATTGGCTAGATATCTACTCAAAATTAGGAATACATTAAGTGATTTTACTGCCCTCCCTAGAAATGTTCTAGTATTAGATTGAATTCACATAAACTACATAATCTGTAGAAAGGAGGTGAAGCCACATTTTTCCCCTATGACCCACAGTGGAAGAGAAAACCATAATAAGATATGTTTGAGAAAAATATATATATTTGTCTTGAGGTTTTTTATGAACAGATTCATGAGATCAATTCCCATTTTAGCTTGCCTGCACAATCATAGCCAAAGGATTGGAATGGAGGGGTTTTTAAGTGCATTCCTCTGAACTTAAAACTTATTTTCTATTAAGCAATGGAAAAAATTGAGAATCCATCAGTGAAGCTCTGGCTATGAGGCTCAACAATACACACAAATGTTAAGCCCATCAAGATGGCCAGAAAGCACAAAAGTCTAAAAGTGGTTCAGTACATCCTCACTTTAAAATTAATCCCAAAGAAATAATCAAATGGGAAAAGACATTCAAAGATAACCAAAGAGCATTTTCTTAAATGGCAACAAACTCAGCAATTTGCTAAATGTCAGGATACAAAGGCTTTTAAATAGAGTATGAAGCAACCACATGTGTTGCTTTCTGTGTACTTTTGATAAATAATGATACAGAGATACACCTATTGGTATAAAAAACATTTTTTATTACCAAACTGAAAAGGAAAATTACACTTCAGCATGTAGCATGCTCCTATTTTTGTTATATATGAGTATTTTTATACATTAATATAGAACACATCTGAAGAATATATACAAAATCCATTCAATTCTAGGTGCAAGGCAGAAAGATCAGTATAAGTAATTATTTTCCTTTTGTTATTTTGTACTTTCCAATTTTCTGCAATGGATTTCTTATATAATGAAAAATTTTAAGATTTAGGAAAGATTGCAGATATCAATTAAAGGAGTAGCTGATTTCTGCAGTGAAATTATAAGAAAGGAATTCATTCCTCAGTAAATGAAAAGTAAATGCATTATTATCAGGAAAAAAAAATATTTTATTTTGTTACCATGCCTGAAAAACACAAAGCTAAGGTGAAAAATGCTGACTTATTTATTGAGGATCATGGACTGCTTTATGCCTGATTCAGTCCTTTGTTAAGCTGTTCTTTCATTGACTTATTCATCCACTGATGAGACAGTAGTTGAGAGATGACAGCAGAGGGGTGAAGACAGTGGGGACTAGTGTCTCTGAGGGGTGGCACTGCTGGGTGACATAGAATTGTCTTGGGTAATGCCTATAGCAGGTCAGCATGTTCCAATCCTGAAGCTTGCTTTTTAAATGATACTCAAAGGCGAGCCAACCCTGGAAAGACTTTTATTTGCTAAAATTTACCCCAAACTACAAGCAATGCCAACAGCTTATTGATTGATTTATTACAAAAAACCTAGCCAAGTAGAGCAGAACGCTCTAGTCATTAGAACAGTACACATTTTCCCTTGAGATCCACTATATGCAACAGCAAGTGACAGGTCAGACAAGTGTTTTAGAAGGCATGATCTGACAGCTGTGCAGGATAAATTAGAGGACTGTCCATATGTCCTAATTTGCCTGGGACAGTCATTGTTGATGCCTGCTTTCTGAGTGTAATGTTTAATAACACCTCTGTCTCACTCTTCAAAAGTGTCTCAGTTTGGTTGACATATTGTACATCAGCCTAATTGAAGAAGACAGTAGTGGGACCTTGGAAATGAATTGTTAGATCACTGAAAAATCCACTGAAGAAACAATGAGAGCTTAAACATACGCTGCAGAAATGGGATTAGTGAGAATGAAAGGAACTGAGGTAGGTTTTGATGAACTTGATGAACAATTGCATACAAGGAGTGAGAGAAGAGTGAGAATCTGATATGATTTCAACATTTCTGCCTTGGAAAATTGGGGCATGGTGATTCTAGAAGAGTTTGGCAAGAAAGAGTCTGAGTCTGGCTTTTAAATTGCCGAATTTAAGGCGTCTGTGAGATATGCAGGAAGAGGTCCTACTAAGCAGCCAAACCTGAGTTCAAAAGGAAGGGTCTGGCCAAGGATACATCATTCAAAATATGACACCTGTGTATATGCCAGGACCAATACAGAGCATACTCTCTTATACAGGGATGAAGAACTGGGTGGGCAGACCTTTACCAAGAGAAAAAAGATAATTAAAAAAGAGATAAATGAAACAATATAAATATACAGCAAAAGGATATTAAATTAATCATTAGAATGTGTACAGATAACTAAATATCTGCCAGGGAATAGTTATACATCTTACCTGTAGTATCTCATTTCATCACACAACAGTCTTAATAATCAAGGTCGTATTTAGCAGGGAAGAGGCACACAAAGAGGGCAAGTGACTTGCTTAAAAGTTCACTGTAGGCACTGTGGTCCTGAACCCAGCTATTCACACCTGCACTCTACCACATCTGGGAGCTCAGTTAACACTCTCTGAGCCTGCCTTGCAGAACAGTGCAGCATCACCAATGGCTTCTTGCAAAAGGAGAAGACTTATTTCACTTAGCATAATACACTCTAGGTCCATCCATGTTGTCACAAATGGAAAGATTTCATTCTCTTTATGGCTGAATGATATTCCACTGTGTTTTTGTACCACCTGTTCTCTATTCATCTATCAATGGACACTTAGGTTGCTTCCATATCTTGGCTATTGTAAATAATGCTGCAGTGAACATAGTAGTGCATCTATCTTTTTGAATTCATGTTTTTGTTTTGTTTGACTAAATACCCAGAAATGGAATTTCTGGGTTCAATGTTAGTTCTATTTTTAATTTTTTTGATCAACCTCCCTACTATTTTCCATAGTGACAGGTAGTTACTAGACTTGCAATGGTGATAACATTGTAACATATGTAAATGTTGAATCACTATGTTGTTGTGCACCTGAAATTGATATAATATTGCATGTTAACTATACTTTAATTTTAAAAAGACAAAGTAAGAAATAGTAATTTATCATTTCTACAAAGAGGACATAAAAATAGCTGAAAGGTATACAAACAGATACTCACCATCAATAATTATAGGGTAAATGCAAATCAAAACCACAATGAGATAGCACCTCATCCTGTCAAGATTGCTGTTATTAAAAAACAAAAAAAACACAATGTTCATAGCAGCATTATTTATAATAGCCAAGTGCTGGAAACAGCCTAAGTGCCCATCAGCGGAACAGGTCAAAAAAAGCATTGGTACATTTACACAATGGAATACTACACAGCAGAAAGAAAGAAGGTACTCCTACCCTTTGCAACAACATGGATGGAACTGGAGAGTATTATGCTTAGTGAAATAAGCCAGTCTGTGAAAGACAAATACCATATGATCTAATGCATTACAGGACACTAATGACCAAACAAACAAGCAAAACAGAACCAGATACATGAATACAATGAATAGACCTTCAGTGGCAGAGGGGAGGGGGAGGCAAAGAAGGGGGGCAGTTTCATCAAGGAACTAGCATGGAAGAACCATGGACAAGGACAAGTGGGACTGACTTTAGGGGTGAGTGGGTGGGTGGGGAAGGGAAGAGAGGGGAGGGTAAATGGGATGGATGTAATACAACAACAATAAAATTAAATTTTAAAAAATTTTAGGCCCTGCCTGGTGGCACAATAGATAAGGTGCCGGCCTGTGAACCCAAAGATTGCTGGTTCGATTCCCAGCCAGGTCACATAACCAGGTTACAAGCCAGGTCTCCAGCCAGCTCCATAGCTGGAGGCAGGTGAAAGGCAACCATACATTGATGTCTCTCTCCCTCTCTGCCTCTCTCCCTTCCCATCTCTCTAGAAATAATAAATAAAATCTTTAAAAAAAAAAAAAGAAGAAGAAGAAAATCATGGCATTTCATGTCCTAGAGGACAATAATATTGAGTCAAATAAACCAGCCCCAAAAGGACAAATACTGCATAATACCCCTTATATAAGGAATCCAAAATAACAAAACTCACAGAAGCAGAGAATAGAATGGTCACTGCCAGGGGCTGGAGGGGTGAGAGAAATGGGCAGTTGCTATTTACCAGGTATAAAGTTTTATTACGCAAAATGAGTAAGTTCTAGAGATCTGTTGTATAATGTTGTGCCGATGGTTAACAATACTGTATTGTACATTTAAAATGTTGTTTACAAAGTAGATCTCATATTAAATGTTCTTACTACAACAAAAAAGAGAAAGAAAGAGAGAGAAGAAGAGGAAAATGAAATAGTAGTCTAGAAGCCTCAATAATCAGAAAAGTAGGGCTCATGGTGGCAGAAAGGAGAGGCTTTAACTCAACTATGGTAGAGCTAGAAGGAAATTTTGCCACTTATAATACCTAGTGTCTTTCTTGGAGTTTTTGAAACCTATATTCCTTGATACCCTGCATGCCTCTTAAGAAACAGAATAAAACACGAAAAATTTCCATTACAAGAAAACAATTTATAGACTGAGGTCGCTCAGACTCCATGGGTTCAATCTACAGATGATGATGGGTATTTATAGATTTTTCCTCCAACTATGTTGGGGAATAAAAATTGATAAATAAGTTATATACATATGCTTAGGGTATATAATGCAATGTTTTGATATATGTATGCATTGTAAAATGATTACTACAATTATGCTAATTAGCATATCTATCACTTCACATAGTTATGGATGAAGTCTTTTATTTCTTTCTCTTGTCAATTGCCTTGACTAGAATTTTCAATACTATGT
This sequence comes from Noctilio leporinus, assembly GCA_004026585.1. Lineage (NCBI taxonomy): Eukaryota > Metazoa > Chordata > Mammalia > Chiroptera > Noctilionidae > Noctilio > Noctilio leporinus. Next base: position 106,227 of record PVIW01004663.1, on the reverse strand, counting down.
TGAATAGAAATGGAGAGGATGGACATCTTTGCCTTGTCCCAAATTTTCATTGTTGAGTATGTTATCTGTGAGAAGGTCATATATGACCTTTATTATGTTGGGATACATTCCTTCTGTTGTTGGATGTACTGATCTGTATATGATGTTTAAGTACATCTGGTTTATAGTATTACTCAGTCCACTGTTACCTTATTGATTTTCTGTCTGGATGATCTATCCATGTCAAAAACAGTTAGGGGGGGCATTTATGTTTTATAGGTTTTCTGTTCAATTTCTTAATATAACTTGTGACAGGGTATGTTATTAACTGAATGTTTGCATATTACAATTTATATGCTAAAGTCTTAATTCCCAATGTGATGGCATTTGGACGTGGGGTTTTTGGAATGTAATTAGGTTTAGGTGAGCTCATGACAGTGGTGTCCCAAGATGGGATTTAAGAAGCTGAAGACATGATTGTCAATGAAATCCTCTAAAATATTAAAGTAGTTTGAAAAGATAAAAGGGCTGAGGCTACGGCTCTAAGAAATAACACTGAAGTAGGAAAAAGTCAAATGGGCTCTTAAAAAATCTACAGGGAAAGTCTAGAAGAAACATGGATGGCTAATTAGGTGAGCCTGTATTTTTTATAAACAACACAAGCCGAAGTTTGCTTAGTGGATGCCCAGGTCTCACTACTGCTTCAGGATGAAACACTCCCCTGCCCCCACCCCCAGCTCCCCAAAGTGTTGGCCACTGACAACTCACAGCTGAGCCCCCCAGCTCCCTGCTGAGGAATGCCACTCTGCCCAAAGCCAGAGTCCCTTTTGTGGCATAGCTTACATCCACAGAGTAGTCAATGTAGGGGTTCCAAACCTCTTCATCTCAAAGGGGTCATATGAGGTCTTTGTTGCAACTGCATCACAACCCAACCTCTCCCTCTGACTCATCCTGCTTCCTTTTTTCTCCAAGATGTTGATCCCAAGGTAGATCCCAAATTAACCTCCTCTCTACCCACCTCCACCTCATGGTCACTTCCTGGGAAGCCTGACCTGTAACAGCTGTCATCACATTTATTACAGAACAAAAATGTGACCTAACTGATCTCTTTTCATTATGAAAATGAACTTCTACAGGTAAGTGATTTTAAAATGCTTGGTGGTAGGAAACGGTGGACAGTGGTGAGAAGTGATCGTAATGGGTATAACACTTCCAGTACTAGATTTAAGTCCTGACTCTAACAAGTAGATAAATTTCAGAACAAGCCAAACAGTACCAAAGGAGAGGTGGCCACATTTATTTTCTCCCCTGATTCTGAAAACTTTGAAGACCAGGTAGTCTCATTTAAATAATTCAAAAGGGACTACCCTTCGAACTATAACTCCCAACAAGTGGATTTCTATTGGAGTACTAAAAGACATTGTGCCCTATCCCCTCATCTCCGTACTTTCAGGACCCCTTTTATTTATTTTTTAATTTGTTTCCATTATAGTTCACATTCAATATAATCTTGTACTAGTTTCAGGTGTATAGCATAGGGTTTAAATATCCCCTCAGATATTTTCAGTACCATGCATAGTTATTACAATATTATTGAGTATATTCCCAATGCAATACTTTACATCTCCACGACTATTTTGTAACCACTTACCTGTACTTCTCCGTCTTTTCATCATTTTTATCCAGTCCCTCCATCCCCCTACTATCTGGAAACCTGACCAATCTGTTTTCTGTGTCTATGAATCTGTTTCTCTTGTGCTTGTTCATTTATATTATTCACTAGATTCCACATATAAGCAGAATCATATGGTACCTGTGCTTCTCTGACTGGCTTATGTCACTCAGCCTTGAGGTCCATCCATGCTGTCACAAGTAATATCCCATTGCATACATGTGCCATGGCTTTTTTATTCACTCATCTATTGATGGACACCAAGATAACTTCCAAAGATTGACTATTGTAAATAATACTGCAATTAACAAAGGGTTGCATACATTGTTTTGAATTAGTCTTTTGGGTTTCTTCAAATAAATACCCAGAAGTGGAGTCACTGTGTCATAAGGCAGTTTCATTTTTAATTTTTTGAGAAATCTACATGCTGGTTTCTACAGTGGCTGTATCAATATATATCCCTACCAATAATGTGTGCAAGTTTCCTTTTCTCCACATCCTCATCAACTCTTGTTGCTTGCTATTTTATTGATGGTAGCCATTCTGACAGGTTCAAGGTACTATCTCATGGTTTTAACTTATATTTCTCTGATGATTAGTAACGTTGAGCATCTTTTTATATTCAGGACCTCTTTGAAATGCCACTGTCAGAAGTACCAGGGGAATACATTTTACCTAAATAGTTCAAGAGTAATGCACTGCTCTAGATAACTGATATAAATTCCACAAACAATGTAGAACTGCAGGCACATCACTTTTCCAGTTAATTGCTGGAGCCCTATCCTTACCACCACCACCACCTTAGCCTCTTTACTAAAAGCAAAAAAAATTTTAAATAAATAAATAAATAAATAAAACCCGACTTAGAAATGCTGTTCTCTTCTTGAATTGTCCAAGAGCTCAGAAACCTAAGTTGAATAACAGGGGCACTCAGTCCACCTAACATCACCAACCTCATCAGGTTGAGATACTTTTACTTCTCTCTCCCACGTGCGATCACTAATAGGGGCAGATCCTAAGTCAGTGTGACTTAGACACATCAAAGTATGGCAGAAAACTGGCTCAAGCAAATAAAAACTAAATACATGCCAAGGTCTTATTCAACTTATCTATAAGAAAGCTGGGTCCTAGACCATTTGAGGAATTTGGGATGTTTTGAATTGTATTTGGTTTTTTTAGAATATATACTAGGTTGGATATAAAACTGACGATGTCTTACAAGGCATTAAAAACATAATGTTTAGGATTATCTTTTCTACAAGACAGATGCATTTTCATCTGTACCTCTAAATATATATATATATATATATATATATATATATATATATATCCATTAGCTAAAACTTTGCATAACCTGAGCCTTAATCTGTAGAAGATAGTAAGTCAAAACAAAAGTGACTAAGTACTCTTGGGTGATGTTCCAACATGACTTGGAAAGAACATGCTTCCTCCCTTTGTCATCCTTTCAAGTTTTGGATAGTTGTCAACAGGGGCATGGCTGGCCCAGATGCCTGAATGGATCACATTGGTTCCCAGGGATGAAAACCACAGTCTCTCCATTCTAAATAACCCATGCGTGGGATCCCAAATGTTCACAGCCCAGCTTTTACACTTTACATAACCGTCACCTTTCAGAGCAGAAGCCCACACAGGTAATACTGTATCAGGACTGGTTCCAGCACTACCACTTCATAACCCTGGAATCACAGCCTTTTAATCCCCCCTTGGAAACCCAAGGAGGCAGGAAACTTTTCATTCTCAACACAAAGGACCTGACTTGACTCCATTTCCCTTGATAAAGGATCCATACACCCTGCAATGACCACTGTGGGAGCTCCCTAAAGATCCAGAGCAGTCACATCTGCCTTGGTGGTTTGGCATGAAGTATGGTTACTTGGAGTGATTCTAAAGTGATTTTTCTGGCACCAGTCTCACTAGAAAGGAGAGGAAAAAAACCTAATCTCTGGAGGCACATGCTGCTCATAAAGGGAAATGAGGTTGCTCTCTAATTGCTCAATAGCACATAATGGACCAATAAAGGGAAATGTGAAGTCAGAGACAGAATGACTTCAGGGCAAGCAAGACCTAACTTGTAAATGAAGTGAACAATTCTATACAGTAGAAGCTCCTTGGATTCACCAAGCCTCCCTGATGCTGTCTGCAGTGTATCTGCCCATACCCCAGGATGCTGAAAGCTCACTTTAGGGTAACTAGCCACTCTCTAACACACCAGGCTGAGTTTAAACATATTAGAGTCAAAGCTTAATATGTATCAATTATGCAATCTAAGAGTCAGACCAAATGTAATCTGATGGCCCTACAGCAAAAGGTTAGGGAATGAATTTACATTGATAACTGTCAATTTTTTAATGTAAGTATGTGTGCATCATTAACAATTTTTTAGTTAAGCCAATGATTGTTGTTTAACTCACCATCTTCACTGCTAATTTCTTCAAAGAGGAGATTCTACTATTATTTTAAAAAGAATGTGTCAATCCAATGGGAATGGAGAATTTTTCAGTTATCCATGAAAATATATAAGAAAAAGTACCCGGCCACTATGAACAGTGCTGGTCTGAGCAATGTCCAGAGAAGAATGTTCCATTGCTGCTCAGAGACGCATCCAGATGGGTTCTATTATCTTTCATTTAGGAAGTGGCTGCAGCAGTTGATTAGGTGTGATGCCATCATATTTTGAAATCAGATAACTTAACAACCTGATTCTGATTCCAGAACTCTGAGCAAAGTTCTGCTTAGGTAGGACTTCAAGGAAAGAATACTTTGATCAGGCTGATAGAAACATTCATCCAGTGAGGGTTATAATTCCCATTGTGGGATAATAAATTAGCATCTTGGATTTCTACATGAAACTTTATAAGCTTTGTTAAGAGTCAGCATCACCGCATCTAATCAACTCTGGCACATCAAGGAGTCTGTTCTCATACTAAAATACTGTGAGGACACTAGTGAATTCACCAAAATAAATGACATCATGTAGGGCCCCATGTGACATTGAGCCAGCCCTGTTTCTCTGACTTGATGAGTGGAACAATGTCTTTTCCATGAGAAACATCAATAGCCACATGGACACACATACACAAACACACATATACATCACACATACACACACTGACATATCTAACCCATGTGGTCACCTCCATAATCATGAGCTATTTAAGGGCACAGCTAGATTTTTATACCTTTCTCATCCTCCATTCATTCCATCTTAAACGTGAAGATTTCAATGAAAATAAACTTGGTACTATAAATAGTTTTATTTTTCTTCTGTAAGCTCATACTTTAAGTTAATAATGGAATTAGAGGGGGAATGTATATGAAATGTGTCTTCACGTATCTATGACATTCTTAAAAACTGCCATTTTCAGTCCATTTGCTTCCTAGTGACACCAAGATACCTTAATTTCTTACTTGAAAAGCAAAAGGCTTGATTTTTCCAACTATCTCCTATATAATTTCTGTCTAAATTGTGTCAGCATAATTTTCTCTGGATAATAACACTCTTCATCTTAGCAAACTCATGATAGTACTCATAGCCTTCACAAGGCCCTTAAGGTAGACTTTTCCTTATTCACACCCAGAAGAAATGGTCCAAATAAATACAAGCCCTTTAAAATCTGTTGCTATTAAAGAGTCCCCTGTTGAAAGAGAACTGTAGGTCATAGGTCCAGCACCTCAGCTATTTAATGTAATGCAATTATCATGCCAACTCAAGCATTACTGATGCAGGGTCTGCTTCTCATTAGAATGAGAACATTTAAAAATAGCAGAACAACTTCGCAAAACCTGATACCTTTTCAGGAAAGCAAAACTTCACAGGAAGCAATCATATCTTATCTCTCCCTGCATTCTCTTTGCAAGATTCAGGAGGAAACAATGGGAATGTCTGAGCACACCCCCAGACTAACACATTATCAGCAGATTTTTTCCTGGACACCCTCTTTGGTATCATGAGGAATGGCATTAAAAGCTGCCCAGAATACGCTGGTCTTTCCCAGAATCTTTCTTCTGCTTAACCAGCAAACTAGATTGAACTCTTCACACTACTTCCTCTAGTTGATCTCAATGAACATATATTGAATGGTCAACAGCCAGAAAAAAACTGTTCTCATCAATCAAAGCCATCCAACCAGCCCCCGGGGAAAAAAGAACCACAGTAACTAAATGCACACTAGCATTAAAAGGAGTTAGAATGCAAATAAAATACTAGGATGTATACACACTTGTCAGTTGATGGTATAATTCAAAAGTTAAAAAAGAAGGGCCATACAAACTATTCTCTGGTCTCACCTTCCATTTTTATCCATTCTTTTCAGGTGTGCATTTTGTTTTGAATGTTTAACATTGATTAATACTCCTATGCTTAAATTTAGAAACAGATGAATTCTGAAAAATTCATTTTTATTTATAAATGCTATTTGGTGGAAGTTTGGGGACTAAAGAGGTCTCCCTCAAGAAATAGGTTATTTCTGGGCTGAGGCACAAAAGGCACAAGATGATCCTGGAGCATCTTCTTTTGTGCCAGGCAGTGAAAGAACAGTCCATGAATGATGGGAACATGTCATGGAGAGGCCCCCATCATTCAAATTGTGGAACATTTGAGCCTCAAATAAAGTGCAAGTAAAAAATTACAAACCACTAAATAAGTAAAGAATCCACGTGTGGTGGTTAATTTTATGGGTAAACATTACTGGACCATGGGATGCTCAGACATGTGATTAAATGTTATTTCTGGGTGTGCCTGTGAGAGCACTTTGGGACAAGATGAGCTTTTGAATTGGTGTGGTGGACTGAGTACTGTAGGTCCTCAAATAACATCTCTTCATTCAACATTGCTTAGTTACAGTGTTGCTGAGAAAAGAAAATTAATTTCCAGCTATAGCCACTGTCTGTACAGAGTTTACACATTTTCCCCACATCTACATGGGTTTTTTCAGGGGTTTCCAGTTTCCTCCCACATTGAAAAGATGTGCATGCGAGGTGAATGGCGTGTCTACACCATCGCAGGCTGAGTGAGCGCGGTGTGTGCGATACTCCCTGCAATGCAAGAGTGACCTGTCCAGCTTTGAGCAGCCAGGTACCTGGCTCTGGGCCCCATGGTACCTGAACTGGAATAAGCAGATTGGAAAATCATGACCTTAGCTGTTTTTATTCATCTTTCATAAATGTATGTATAAGTCACATTTATTTCAATGTTTCATATTAGAAGTGTCTTTTACTTGTAAGTTTGGTGATGTTTTGTGACCAGGAATATAGTGTAGAAACTTAACTCAGGTTTATATCAATGAGCCCATGGTAAAATTGGTTTCATTTTATGTCACTTCTCTTAGTCACTCTTTTCACAGTTGCATTAATGATGTTAAGTGAGGACATGCAGATCGCCTTCCCCATTGCAGATTGGCATTATCAAATTCACTGAGGTCCTGAAAAGGACAAAAGGGCAGAAAACAGTTGGATTTGTCCTCTCCCTACCTGATCGCTTAATCTGGGGCATTAATCTTACCCTGCCTGCCCTGCCCCTGGTTCTCAGAACTTCAGACTTGGACAGGAATCTATATCATCACCTCCCCTGGTTCTCAGGTCTCCACACTATACCACCAGCTTTCCGGGGTCTCCAACTTACAGATGGTAGATCATGGAGCTCCTCAGCCTCTGTAATCACATGAATCAAAACCTTATAATAAATTGGCTCATATTATGTTATATATCTATTCCAAATCAGGGATCATGGTGGACAAAGTCTGTCCTAGCAGTTCAGGGTATACAGCAGGAGCCAAGCCTGAGCAGGCTGCTTTTCCATAACAGGGAGTATTACACATACACCACGCTCACTCAGGCTAGGATGATATAGACACACACACACACATACACATATATATATATACATATATGTATAGATATGTATATGTTTACACATACACACACCCTTAAAAAATGTGGGGAATAGGAAAACCAATCCCTTGCAAAGTCGATAATCAATAACTTTTTACTTGAATTTAACAATAGCCTACTGTTGACCAAAAGCCTTACAGACAACATCAAAAATTGACTAACAAGCATTTTGTTTGTTATACAAGGTCTGTCCCAAAGTATTAGCCTTGCAAACTATTTTAATTATATTGACGTTGGCTTGATACTTCCTGGACAGGACTTGTATGTTTATATTATATTTTTACAATAAAGCTAGAGAAAAGAAAATGTTATTAAGAAAATCATTAGAGAAAATATATTTATTGTAATTATAGAAAAAATCCACATATAAGTGAGCCCACACAGTTCAAACCCATGTTCAAGAGTCAATTATAAATAATATAAATATATACAGGTATATATAGGAATATATATATATATATATATTCTACTGGTTCTGTTTCTTTGGAGAACCCTAATAATATATCATGACTTCATATATGTTAATATGCTCTGATTTACAGTTAAATGGCAACTAATAAATGTAGAAAGAGTCATGGAAATAGAGAATCACTATTTGGCAGCCATCATCAAAGTAGGATGATATTGGTGTGATTTTGGAATACCTGCCACTTAATTCTAATTAAGTACAGAAGAAAAACTGATTAAGAAACTTGGCCCACACCAACATAACCAGAGGATCAGGGTCCACATAACTAATAGTGCGACAGTTCAAGAGAGAGCCCCTGATAAGAAGCCCTAACAAAGTTTATTTTTGTTTCAAGTCTAGGAAGAATGCACTACTACCTGAGTCTGGTCATGAGGAACCATCAGACAGTCGTGAGTCAACCTCTGAAATAGAGGACTATCTATATTCCTCAAAACCACCAAGGGCATGAAAGACAGGGGAAAACCAAGGAACTCTTTGGCACTGGAAGAAACTGAAGAGACCCAAATCCTAAACACATTACCTGTGCCTGACGGGATCCTGGACCATGAACACAGGGCAATAGTGCAAATGAAACAAAAAATTATTGGCCCTGGCTGGTGGTTCAGTGGATAGGCACTGGCCTGAGAACCCAAAGGTCACTGGTTCAATTCCCAACCAGAGCATATAACCAGGTTGCAAGCCAGGTCTCCAGCCAGATCTGTAGCTAGAGGCAGGTGAAAAGCAACTATACATTGGTGTCTCTCACACTCTCTGCCTCTATCCCTTCCCCTCTCTCTAAAAATAATAAATAAAATCTTTTTTAAAACTAAATAAGTAAAATTAAAATTTAAAAATTTAAAATAAAAAATTATCAATTGGAAAATCTGGGTGATGGGGATATAGGAGTTCTTTGTATTAGTCTGGCAATTTTCCTGAGAGTTTGACATTATTTAAAAATAAATTATTCTTAGAGAAAAGAAGCATTGTTTGCCTCTGTGATATGCTATCATTAAAATTATTTGCAAGCATACCTATGAATGATAAGGAAAGAGGAGCTACTGCACTGAGCAACTCACCAGCTCTAGCTCCAACACGCCCTCCATTGCAGGGTAGGGTTCATCAACAGCTACCCCTCATTAGGTTGAATAACTGAAAGGTTCTTCCTGAGGAAGGAATTCAGCTGAAATCAGTTATTAAAAGCATGACCTATGAATCTTTCTTTTTTTCTTTTTTTTTAATTTAATTTTATTGTTGTTTTATTACATCCATCCCCTTTTTCCTTCCCTCGGTCTCCTTCCCCACCCACTCATTCCCCCACAAAGTCAATCCCACTTGTTGTCCATGTCCATGGTTCTTCCACGCTAGTTCCTTGACTAAACTGCTCCCTTTCTTTGCCTCGTCCTTCTCCCTCCCACCTCCCCACTCCCCTCTGCCTACTGAAGGTCTATTCATTGTATTCAAGTATTTGGTTCTGTTTTGCTTATTTGTTTACTTTGTTCATTATTGTCCTGAAGTGGGTGAGATCATATGGTATTTGTCTTTCACTGACTGGCTTATTTCACTAAGCATAATACTTTCTAGTTCCATACATGTTGTTGCAAGGGTTAGGAGTCCCTTTTTTCTTTTCTGCTGTGTAGTATTCCATTGTGTAAATGTACCAATTTTTTTTTTTTGACCCATTCATCCACTGATGGGCACTTAGGCAGCTTCCAGCACTTGGCTATTGTAAATAGCGCTGTAAATAAGAACATAGGTTCTTATAAATTGGTGTTTCAGGGTTCTTTGGATATAGTCCTAGTAGTGGAATCACTGGATCAAAAGGCAGTTCCATTTTTAGTTTTTTAAGGAAACTACATACTGTTTTCCATAGGCTACACCAGCCTACATTCCCACCAGCAGTGCACCAGGGTTCTCTTTTCCCCACATCCTTGACAACATTTGTTGTTTCTTGATTTGTTGATTATTGCCGTTCTGACAGGTGTGAGGTGGTATCTTATTGTGGTTTTAATTTGCATCTCTCTGATGACTAGTGCTGTTGAGCATTCTTTCATATGCCTTTGGGCCCTTTGTATGTCTTCCTCAGTGAGTTGTCTGTTCAGGTCCTTTGCCCATTTTTTAATTGGGCTGTCTGTCTCCCTGGTGTTGAGTCACATTAGTTCTTTGTATATTTTGGAGATCAAACCCTTGTCTGAGGTACCATTGGCAAATATGTTTTCACATACAGTTGGTTCCCTTTGAATTTTGCTGGTGTTTTCTTTAGCTGAACAGAAACTTTCCAATTTGATATAGTCCCATTTGTTGATTTGTTCTTTTATTTCCTTTGCCCTTGGCAAAGTATCAGTAAACATATTTCTGTGTAGGATATCTAAAATTTTACTGCCTATATTTTTCTCCAGGACCTTTATGGTGGCACTGCTTATGTTTAAGTCCTTTATTCATCTTGAGTTTATTCTGCTGTATAGTGTAGGTTGGTGGTCTAGTTTTTTGTTTGTTTGTTTGTTTTGCATGTTGCTGTCCAGTTCTCCCAACACCATTTGTTGAAGAGACTGTTTTTACTTCATTTTATGTTCCTTGCCCATTTGTCAAATATTAATTGACCATAGAATCCTGGGTTTATTTTTGGGTTCTCTATTCTGTTCTATTGATCTATAAGTCTATTCTTATGCAAATACCAGATTGTTTTGATTACAGCAGCCTTGTGATATAGTTTGATGTCCAATATTATATGAATCTTTTAAATGTTATATTTATTTATTTATTTTTAGAAAGTGGGGAAAGGAGGGAGCACAAGAGGGTGAGAAACATTGGTATGCGAGAGAAATGTTGATTGGTTGCCCCTCATACACACCCCAACAAGGGACCGAACCCCAAACCCAGGCCTGTGCCCTGACAGGGACTAGAACTGAACCAGTAACATTTTGCTTTGTGGGATGATGCCCAACCAACTGAGCCACACTAGTCAGGGCATGGCCTGTGAATCTTTAGACCTGAAAATATCACTGTTCTACTAATATCCCTGTTGAAAGAAATTGCCTAAGCTGTAAGTTAGTAGAAGGCTAACCCACACTCTTGTTACCCCAGCAAGCTTTGGAGAAACGTTTGTGCAGCAGCTAGTCTGAAGCGTTAAATAATAAATTCCCAACTCTAGTCCCAACAGGAGCAGGGCTGGGAGGAGATGAGTGAGGTTCTGAAGGTACAAAATTTAAGGAGGGACTCACTCCCAAGGTTCGTACTTGCTCAACCCTAAAAGTGTGTTCCTCTTTAATTTCGCAGCCTGGGGGGCCTTACTCATATTACTCTAGCCCTGGTCCAGGCTCCCAGATATATCAATGCATGCAGGGATGGACTTCAGGCATCCTTATTAGCCTAAAATTCCCCCAGATGATTCTGATTATCAGCCACACTTAGGGTCTACTTGTCTAGCCCACAGATTGCCAAAGTGCTGTCTGACTCATAGCAGTAAAAACACCACCTGAGAACTCATTAGACTAGCAAATTCTCGGACCCATCCCAGACCTACTGAATAGGAAACCCTGGGATACAGTCAGCAACCTATCTTAACGACCTCTTTTAGCTGACTCTGATGTACGCTGATGTCTTAAGAACCACTGAACTAACCAAAATTTAATACAGAAATATGCTGAAGCTCAGAGAGGTTAAAAGGTTTGCCCAAGGTCAGTTAGCTTGTGATGCATGGAAATAGAGAATGGAAGTCTCTGGGGGGGAAAAAAGGTGAGAAAATCCTCAACAAATAGTTTGAGAGAGTTTGTTTGAATATTAATTGTTTCAATGGAGAACTTCTGAAAGAGCAAAGTAAATATTAAAGTGAATGTCAACGCCGAACAGTTTCTCATATTTGATGATACAATGCTTCACAAGTGATTGGGCCAGTATATTCAGCATGTAGTTTTCCTCTGAGAAAAGCAAATTAATTCATGTCTCCTTTCTTGTCCAAAAACAGACTTTTCTGTCAAAAGACTCGCCAGCTACTCAGTAGCAGCCAACTCCAAGTTATAGATAATGACTCATCCACTAGTTGTTATTGATTCTTCTAATGACTCTCTTGGAAACTAGAATCTTTCAATAGAACTAACTTTGCAGTGCAATGATAGACACATAGCAGTAGAGAATCATCCCAATTAACTTTGCTGTGATGGTCAAGTGAGAGATGCAGTCATCAGCCCTTGTGCACCACGTCATCTGGCTTGACCCCACCTCTTATTTCAGCCACTGCCACACTGAACAGTCCCTGCAATACTTCAACCAGGTCAGCAGCCTGGAGGTGTGGGAGCTGCACTGCCATGAGAACACTCTTGACCAATGGAAAATGCAGCACAACGTTCAGTTTACCTATGGCCCCCAAACATCAACATGGGCTCTTCATTTTACACTCACGTGAAAAATCTATCACTTCCCCTAAACATACATCTAGAGAGCTAACGGAGCCCAGTCAACAGTGTGCCCTCACTCCATGTTTCACAGAATCTGAAGTTTGGACACTTGGGGCTTTTTAAGAAAACAAATGCAAAATTACAAGCACAAAACTAGGTACAACAGTAAATATTTGCTTAGACCGAGACAAGAAATCACAGGTTACTGGGTCCCTGAAAATCTGGGTGACTTTCTCATGATGCCTCCTTGGGCAATTGACTAGAAGTGCATATGCAGACAGAGTTTCCTGCTGGCAGCCAGCTTTCCTTCCCCACTCCCACTTCCAGCACTCAGGGGGGCTGTGCAGGAGAAGAGCTAGGAAGCTGAAATTGCACTGGCTTCATGGCTACTCTGCCTCTGGCCAGGAGACATTTCCAGCTATCGGTCATTGCATGATCTTACTCTAGAAAGGCATCACCTACTAGAGGGAGATGGCCAGGCCAAGAGGAGCTGGAGACGTTTCTGTGCAGGAGCAGAACAGGTCTCACACAGCATGGCAGACAAATGTTTGGGGATCGTCACCAGTCTTTCCTCTCCAGGTATTCTGGGGAATGTGCCTCTGCCTCACAAATGAGCAGCGACAAAAAAAACTGGCCCTTTTGGCTCCCTTGACCCGTGGCCTTCAGCAGGGACACTATGTTACAGGAGACAAGACACTTTATTGTAAGAATGACCTCCCTCAAACATGGCAGGACATTTGTATCTCTGGACCCACCATCATTTTGGTAACCAAAACCCCCCACATTTCCAAATGCATATGCTACCCACAGTTGAGCACTGCACCTAAGAGACTAAGGGCTCAAACAGCAACAGCAGAATAACCTTTGGAGTCACGCTTAGGTGTGGACTCACTGTGATTTCAGGGTATTAGAAGTCTTTGGAGTGCATAGCTCGTCTGTCCCTGAGCCCCAGGCCCAAATTCTCTCACCCCACTGTCAGAAGTCAGGCCAAACAATAAACACCACTGAGAAGCGTAACACATTGGGCACCCATCATCTTCAAGTATAATTCCAGTGACTCCAAGTTTAATGTGCATAAGAATCATACGGGAAGCTTATAAAATGCAGATTCCTAGGCCTCACTCCCAGAGGCCAGTAGCTTTGGAATGAGGCCAGTAGTTTACATTTTCAGTAAGAACTCCTGGCAATTCTGATGAAAGTTATCCTCAGGCCACATTTCAAGGATCGTTACTTTGGGGTTTTAATAGAAGAAATTGCATTCAATAATAATCATCATCATTATCAATTCTCATTTATTGAGCATGTATTACATACTCATAAGGGGAAGCAGTTGTTATTATTACCACATTAGAACTGGGATTGAAATTCAGAGATGTCTAACGTGAAAATTACTCTTAACTGTATTTTCCAAATCTCTTATTAACTTGGAGAGGGAGCAGAAATTGGGGAGGATTAGAGGATAGGGGAGAGACAGGCATCAGAACAGAGAAAGAAAGTAAGAGGTATCAGAAAGAAATTTGGCTGACCTTGAACTTTCCTTATAATCATCAATCTTTACCTCAAACTGTGAAGACTTGAAAGGGAGCTATGAGCAGGAAAGATTTTATGACCTTTTTTTGTTGAGCATAAATGCAACTTCAGGGCAATCTTGGGTTGTTATAATTAGTTTCTTCAGATAGTTTGGGTAATTAAACTCCCTGAAGAGGGTCTGGGAGACTCCAGGATGAAGTGAGGCATAATAGAGTAAGGTCACTAAATGATATTAAGCTTTTTCTGCAATTTTTCCAATAAAAAAGGGGAGGAGAGCAAGGCTATTGGATTATGTCATAAGCAGGAATGTGATCATCCTTTGTCTTATCTTATTCAGGCCTCCTCTGAGGCACTAAAGTTCTGTCTATGTGTTTTTCCATACCAGGGTTAGAGGACATCTATGCATCTGAAAATTTGACCCTATCTATTGCCTTGTTGTGCTAGTTTAATGGACAAGCACATTTCTTTCCTATTTGTAGACCTGGCTTGTAATAGGATACTCGCTAATATTTACTGAGCAATTATTATGCGTCAGGTGTTCTGCCCAAGACTTGATATGTGAAAGCTTCTTTAACCCTAACAATACCCAGTGAGGCTTCCGCTTCTCTTATGAGAAAAACCAGGACTGGGAGGAGTGAGTAATAAACAAAGTTACATGGCTGCCTATAAACGTTAGAGCTGAAATCCCAAGCTCATCCTGTCACAGTTCGAAACCTGGATAGATAATGACCAACCCCTATTGCATCCTAGAAAGAGCCCCTGAAAACAGCCACAGGGCTGATGGGCTGGTAGTATGCAGCCTGGTAGTGAGGTTGCAAACACAGGTGTAGAATACATAGCCTCCTCAGACTCAGCATGCCCCAAAGATTTCATGATGGGCAAGCGCATAAAGCGGAAGGCCAGAGAACCTTAAGCTCTGTCTCTTGACCGTCTGTCATCAGGTGACTAGTATCTACCTGCCTACATGGCAGACCTGTCTTCACCAAGACTCATAGTTGCAGGGGACAAAATCCCACTTTCATGTAACTTAGGCAAAACACCAAGAATTTATTTAAAGAATACTGACCTATCTAACATAACCAAACTGCAGAACAGTCACAAAAATAACTGGGCCTTAGGAACGATGGGTACCAGGGACAAATATGTCATTAAAATTTTCTCTCTCTCTCTCTCTCTCTCTCTCTCTCTCTCACACACACACACACACACACACACACACACACACACACACACATATACACACATTTTACCTGGATCCCTTTACATCCTTCTCATGCAGAGCAGGGGACAGGGGAAGGCACATGGTCACTAAGACATATCCTGCAGTGGCTACCACCAAAAGATTGATTAACATTCTTTCTTGTCCCAACTCCAAAATCACTAACATGGTATGGGACTGGCCCAGTTTGGACCAGGTCTCTAGATCCGGATCTGTCAACTGCGAATGCACAGCCAATGGAGGGCATTCCCTGGGTGTGGATGTTGCCCCAAGAAGGGAGAGACCATCCTGAGCAGCACATTCACCCCTTTGTATAGTTGCTACAAAACTAATGGTAATTAAATAACATTGAGCAGCCCAAATTTAATTTCAAAAAGTTGTATCATTAGACTTGAACCTCACTCAGATTATTACACAAAAAAAAAACAAAATTAATAAAAACCACAACAGTGCACCAATGCCATGGAAGGGCCCTGGGCTTCTATGTAGGTTGTTGATACTCTCTGGTTCAAGTGAGTGCAGGTTCTTTCCCGTATAAACCCCATGTCAGAGGTACAGAACCCTGTGGGCTTCCAGGATTTTTACTAATACAGTTCTTCAAGCAAAGCATTACCATTGGCATATGATTTTTGACATTAATTTAACCTAGTCTAACTATACCTGGAGATCTTCTTCATCCCTAAACCATGCAGGTGATTTTTGGGTTATAGAAATAATAATTTGAAAATAAAATGAAAAATAAAAAATAGTAGAAGAGAAGCTAATGAATGAGTTAGGTAATGATGTCTATTTCCAAAATAAGAGATCTCTGAACTATAAAGAAGAAATCAATTATAATCGATAATGCTTACTCACTTTGCATGGATCACTTAGGCACCATATTCAACAAAAAACTTTTCCAAACCCCCTGATTCTGGATTAGACTGGTTTCTCATATAGTCTCATAGCACATATCTGACTATATTAAAATTGCTTCTTGATTTGTCAATATCTCCCACTGGCCTACCTTCAGACCCTGTGTGGACAAGGACCAAAATATACAATTCACTATTAAATTCTCAGTGCTTAAAACAGCACCTGGCATATAGAATGAACTTAATAAGCACCTGTTACATTATTATGCTACATAAAATGAACATAGGTTAACTTCATGGCTCAGGCAAGGAATATCACAGTCCTAGTGACAGTGCTAATACCCATTTCCAAGTTCCTCTTCTCCTAGGAATACTTCCTCTATTTATAAGTATTATAGGGTGATTGAACAAGAATGAAATGAGTATGCAATTCATGTACATGTAGAGTTAGCTCTGAAAAGTCTTCAGAGGCCAGCAAAGGAGGGAGGAGTGGTGTCTATAAATGTCTTTGAGGCTTCTGGTTAATTGGGTTCATGGTCTTCTCTCTGGGAAGTGCCAAGTCAGGGGATAAATATAATCTAACCTTTTATTTAGTTAAAATGCCTCCACTCTGCCTTATCCCAGTGACCTCACAGTACCTGAGATCCACATTGCTCTTTAGAGGATGTCCTAATGCAATAAAAAAGTTTCCAGGAAGCTGGTGGCTATTACAATCCCATGGGTGGAGAGGGTAAGAGGCTGCTTATAAATGTCAAACAGAAAATCCACCAAAATTCCTTTTCTGCTGCCTTCAGTAGAATAGCCCATTGTAACCACAAAGTTTTGTAAAATATTCTTTTGTTTCTTGAACACTTACTATTCTCCCACCAGCAGACCTGGCCAAAAATAATTCCAATTCTCCTAACCTTTCTTCAGAAGGTCTATTTAATCAATTCGTATTGCTCTCCTCTGGGCACTCTCTGCATTTGTAAGGTTTTCTTCCATCCTAAACTGGACAAACTACCTTAACAAGGGTTGCCTCCCACTCTAGGGGTGGGTGGTGGTGACAACCCAGAGGGGAACAGGCATTACCTACTGTGTGTGGAAGCACTTTGTGAACTTTGAGCAGTGCCCAAAGGGAAGAGACGATTATTAGACCACGCATCCTGGACTGAGCCCCTGTTCGCAGGCAGAATGAAGAAGAAGTGATTCTATCAACAAAAATGTATTGTGTAATCACTTGTGCCAGTCACTCTACTAGGTACTAAGGATATAATATTAAATAAGATATGTCCTCTAGTCTGTACCAAATAATGACATCGGTAATAGAAATATTCAAAAAAGTTGTAGTGTTGCCAAAAATATTCCAGATGTAAAAAGTCAAGTACCATATGATTTCATTCATGTGTGGGATATAAAACTGAAAGCAAAAAATACACAACCAAGAAAAACAAAGACTCATAGACACAGATAACGATATGGTGGTTACCAAGGGAAGGTTGGGGAAGGGTAGGTGGTGAAGGGTAATGGGGGTCAAATATTTGGTGACAGAAGGAGATTTGGCTTTGGATAGTAAATACACAATGCAATATACAGATAATGAATTACAGAATTACTTGAAACCAATATTATTTTATTAGCCAATGTCACCCCTGCTAAATCTAATAAAAATTGTTTAAAATATTCCAAATGTTTTCACAAAAAGCATGTCCTTCAGGCCTCCAACAATCCCTTATGGCAGGTACTTTTATTCCTGGTATATGGAAGAAGAAACTGAAGCTCACATATATCTAACTTAAGATGTACAGAAGAAACAAATGTGTATTTAAGCCACGTTGGAGTTTTACTCACTGAGTTGATGTCTTCCTACCTGCTTTTAAGCTGATAGCAGTATTTGAAGCATCCACTGCCCTCATGCTGCTCTCTGATGCAGAGGAGCAATGCCAGGCCCTCCCTCCACTGGCACCAGATGGCAGTCAGGGCTCCTGCCATACCCTTTGCTGAAAGTGCTCTCCACAGGGCTGTCCTCTCTTCTATATGTCTTCTATGTCCTGACCTGATGGAGGTCAAGTGTCTCAACTCTGGAGACTTAGGATCTGTGCCTTTCCCAGCTGTGAGACTTTGAGCAAGTTGCCTGGGACTCTCTGCACCTCATTTTCCCCATTTGTAAAATGGAGATAATTGTACCCACTTCATTCTATTCTTGGGATGGTTAATACAATTTTTCGTACAAGAACAGGGTGTTTGGTAGCATTCATTGTTGGTCATAGTAATACTGTTGTTATTGCAGCTGCTATTATTATTATTACTATCATAACACCAGTAAATCAGACAAAGCAAAGCCTCTCAATATTTTCCTCAGTAACTACAGAGATATTTGGCATCTCTCCAGAAGAGGAACCAATATTAAATACTAATATTTCAAAGGCTTTCTTTATTTCCTCTAAGAACTTTGTCTGAATTTGGTTAAACAGCTACCAGGTCCTTGCAGCCTAAACCTCCCCAAATATCAATTCACTGAATGTGTCAGACACTGGCCAACTGTCCACCCATGTGTCTTCTTTCCTTCTGGACACACAGCTGGGCACATTCCCCAGCCCCTCACTCAGTGAAGTTGTTAAGTGTGACCATGTGAGTCAGCTCTAGCCAAAGGAATGAAGCAGGAAGTAGCATATGCCTCTTGCAGATTCAGAATATACATAAAACCCTCCCATGCACAATTCTACACTCTCTGTATTAGTTATCTGCTGCTATTAGCAAATCACCCTAAACCTTGATAACTTAAAATAACAAATAGTTATAAACTCACACAATTCCAGCATGTCAAAAACCTGGGAGTGGTTTTCCTGGGTGTTTCCAGCTCAGAGTCTCTCATAAGATTACTCAGTCAAGCTATCAACCAGGATGGTGTCATTCTAGGCATCCCTGGATCTGAAAGATTACTTTCCAGGGGGCTCCCTGGTAGGGTTGTTGGCAGAAGGCCTCATTTCCTTGCTGGAAAATGGCGAAAGACCTCAACTCCTCACCCCATAGCCTCTCTTTCCACAAGGCTACTTGAATGTCTTGGTGACATGGCTGCTAGCCTCCCCCAGAGGAAACCACCTCAGAAACAGGGAGCTGCTGGAGTAGTCTCCAAAGTCACCCACCATCACTGTCATTTTTTTTTTTTTTTCGAGCCATTAAAAATAAGTCACTAAAAGTCACTAAGTACATCCACATTCCAGGGGAAGGGAAGAAGATGCCACCTCTTCAAGTACATATGTGGTGTGTGAGAATCAAAAGATCGCAAAGGATAGATATGGGGCCACTTTCATTCCTTTCTCCATCTTCCAGCTGAAGAGGGAAGACAACAGGAGCTGTGATAGTAGGTGGAAGGCGTCTGGGTTCCTGAAGGACCTCCAGGGGAACAGCCTTCCTTCTGTCCACCTGAGAGGGAGATGGGAGTGAGAAACAAACCTCTACTATGTTAGACCACTAAGCTGAAGGGATTTCTGCCTCCCTGACTAGTACACTAAATTACGAAGAACAGAGCATGTGTTTTCCAGTAACATTTTGCAAAAAAAAAAACATTTCGTGGCCTGCAAAAGTTAGCTAGTTACTATATTTATAAAAGTAATGTCCAGAGAAAGATTTTTTTAAATTCAAACATAGAGGCTACATTTGCAACCCTGTTAAGCGCTATGAACTGCAGCCCTTTCTTTCTACTTCACAAAGCACTGAAGGACAGAGCCCTTAACTTGCTTCCTTTCACTCAATGCACCTCAGAGCCTCCATGTCTGAAGGTCACATCAGTCTGCAGCTTCCCTTCCCTGTCCAGTGTCTTCATTACCAGCCTCTGCCTTGTTAAATAATTTCCCCCAAAGGTTTTATAGCTCAACTGACTTCAAAGCTCTATATGTTCCTTTCATGGGTCTCGGCAGAAAGAAAACATATTGGTTCCTAGAGTGACTTTGCCAATAAAGAAAAGATTTTTCTCCATCGAGCTGCCCTGCTCAGGGCTCTACTCTTTGAAGTAAGAGAGCATAGAAATCTTAGTTGCTTCAAATTTGGCTTTATAACTTTTAAGCCACAGTTCCCTTTCTTTACTGATTTTTGCAGACTTAAAGCCCACCTTTGATTTCTTCTTAGGAAAAAAAAAACAGTGCCCTTTAATCAAAGCATTTTTTTAATGCATGAAAAAAATACAACACCATTATCCAGCACACAAATAAAAATGTTTTCTCCATAATTTCAAGGTAAAAGTCCTTAATCTTTCAGGTAGTTTGTATAAAGGTTCATGCTTCACCCCTGTCTATATTCATTCCATTCATCATGCAAATCTTATTATTAAAACAGAATAAGTGGTTGTTATTTTAAGCAAATGAGTTCAGTATATCACAGAGCAATAGCTACTGATACAGAAATTGATGCCTAAAAGTGGGTGCCACTGTAATAACCAAAACCTAAATTATGAGGCTTTGGAACTCAGTGGTGCATGGAGGCTGAGAAAATGGCAAAGACATTGTAAAGAAAGCTTGGAAATGGTTAGAAAATTTACAGGAGGCTAGAGAGAGAAACGATGGCCTCTATGATGTAGACATAAAACACTTCGTTAAATTGTCACCTATAGTAACTTGGAAGATAAATGTATCTAATGAACTTTTGAACTTGTTCATTCTGTAGACAGGGTGTTAAAAACATCAGCTGGTCACTTTTAGCTGTTTATGATCAGGGGCTATGAAAGAAAGATGAGAGCAAGCAAGAAGCATCAAATTTGCAAACAAAACTGAAAGGGAACATAGCCCAGAAATGCAGGGAGGGGCTGATCTGAAAAACAAAATGGTTTCTCATTTCCAGACTTCCCGGTTCAAATTAAGAGAAATCCTGGGGCAAAGATCTAGGGCACTGCAGTAAGACATGCCCTTGGGGTAAAGATTAAATCAAGAGTTTGCACATCTCTTCTGAAAACCTCTGAGAAAAATAAAGTATCTTCTCAGCTGCACCAAAAATGTTCCTATAAGGCTTAGAGGAGGGAAAGGTCCCACAGCAACCAGTTATGGGGAAAATAGGATTAATTAAGTCTGAAAAATAAAGTGCTGGTGTGGCCTTTGACACACAAAGTGAACTCAAATCAAATACTAAATAAAAAACCTGGAAATAACGAGAGATAGCTGCGTTGGTAGAACCCTGGCAGCCTGACCTCCACAAGAGTGGCCCTGATCAAGTTGAAAACGAGTCTGCAGGTCTCCAACTTTCTCTGGGTACAAAGAAGGCTAAACATGTTCTCAACGCACAAATTCAAATTCCATTTTCTGAAATGGCCAAGAGGTTTATGGCAAAAGTAAGATGTCTCTGAGAGAGAAGTGGACACTAGAGGGAACAATGAAATGGGAGCCACACCAAAAGGGCAGGACCCAAGCCTAGACTAAGAATATTCTCCACCCTGAAAGTGGGAGG
The DNA here is from genome assembly GCA_004026585.1 of Noctilio leporinus. Classification (NCBI taxonomy): domain Eukaryota; kingdom Metazoa; phylum Chordata; class Mammalia; order Chiroptera; family Noctilionidae; genus Noctilio; species Noctilio leporinus. Next base: position 84,809 of record PVIW01004663.1, on the reverse strand, counting down.
TCCCTACAGCATTTGGTAAACTTCAAAATTGCAGTAAACCAGTGATTACTATAAGGCTACCATTTTTCCTCCTCTGGAATGGATGAATTTGTTGCACTGTAACAGTGTTTCTCTGTTGTAGAGAGAAAAAACAGCCTTACTGGTTCATATCTTTGAATCAGTCTTCTCCAAATCTGAGAACATTCATTTATTCACTCTTTGCTTCCTTCAATGCATGTATCTTAACTGCCTCCACTTAACCAGGCACTAAGCTGGAAATAAAACCATAGCTGAAGCTGTATGTCTCGGAGAATTAGTACCTCCTAGAGAGGCAATGATTTATACTTTCTATGACAAGAAGACTTGGACTAGAAGGCTCTGAGAAGCCTGGTTCTTGGTAGCAAAAAGATTCTTGGAATGACAAATTTGGTTCTCATCAATCTGACATGTTCACCTAGTGGCTGCCCCTCCTAGGACCCACCTAAGAAAGGCCTGGACAGTTTACCTTCTATCTGATTCTATTAATTCTCATGGAAATTGCTATTTCTGCCATAAAAGACTTAGAAAACTCCTCTCAGGACTATGAAATCCAAGGGGAAAAAGATCTGCAAAGCTTATAAACCTACATGGAATTTACTTATTTCAACTTATACTTTAGAGTTGGAAATTTGGTTGAAAAAGAAAAAAGAGGGGAATAACAGCTATACAAAGGAGTCACAAAATAAATTTTCATTTTCTGGACCTGGTAATAGAATAATGGGCTAAGGACCTGATACATGTCACAAAAAGACAAGGAAGACATATTTTCCTAGAGAGTTGTCAGTGTTATGAACAGTGATCTAAACTTAAGTTGAGGTAGAAGAGAGAAAATCCAGATCTTTTGTAAAACCAAATATAATAAGAAATTATGTGTATTGCATAGGAAAACAAAAAAGAATGATTGTAGGCAGAACTCAGTAATTAACAGAAGAAAATTAACTAGATTGACATTAGGTATAAATTGAGCCATAACATATTGGTAAATGTTTAACAATCAGCCCTTTGAAAAATTGTATGACATAGAACTTAATTATAAATTTTTCCTATAAAAAAGATGTAGACCTCACAATTTATAAATAATAATAAAATACATGATACTCTTTATTGTAAATTCCATATAAATTGATTCTCACAAAATACTTCTGTTGATTTTTGCTAAACTTTTGTAGCTATATCTAAACTATAGTTTCAAATGACAAATGAGCATAGGTCTGAAATAAATTTTGGTTTATGTTTTTACTCCAGTTAACAAGTAAGGACAAAGGCAAAGCAACAAGCATTGGTCCATGCTGTGAGTGATTTCTTTGCTGCATTGGAAAGAACTTTTCAAATGGTAAAATAATATATTGTTATTTTTTACACGATTCCCAATGGAATAGCTGTACATGACATGCTTGTATGTTTAATCTATTTTATTTACTTTTGCTCCATTGCTTTCTTAAGTGTAGACAGTGAACAAAATGGCAAATCAAGTTCTGATTCACAGTGTTTGCTCATTTTCATGGTATAAATATTCCTACCATGGCTAATTCCAATGTGATACTATAAACACAGAGTTGGAAAGGAATATGCAGTAGTAACACACCACAATATAGTATTTCAGGAATAATGAACATGAATAACCTTAAGAATGCGGTACAGTAATGTGTACTAATATGAGGTCTGTCCCGAAAGTATTGGCCATGCAAACTACTTTAATTAGTTGCCATTGGCTTGATACTTTCTGGACAAGCTTCTATAATTGAAAGGTGGTAAGTTTTGAGTGTTTATGATCTTTGTATTTAATTTAATTATTTGTATGTTTAGATCATTTAATTTTTAATAATGGCTATGTTTAACAATCAACCTGCAAAGTTCCTGAAAATTCAACAATCAATAACAAACCAACTTCACCCTTGTGTATTTGTGGGAAATAAACAAAGAAACCAAGTTTTTCACCCTCAGAATGAAATACAATAAAAGAGCAATTACTGAGAGTTCCTGGGGTGGAACTCAGAACATGAATCCTGCCAAGTTCCTTGGATAAGTGTAAAGGCTCTCTGAGATCTGACTAAACTGACTCTCTAGCCTCATCTCTTGACACTCTCTGCCTTGACTTTCATACCAACACCACCAAAGAGCTTTTATTTCGCAGCCCATATCATGATGTTTCTACCTGTATGCCATTGCTCAGGATTCTCCTTTGCCCAGATTACTATTTCCCCAATCCCATGCCCCACCCTCCACTTTCAAGTAGCTAATTCTTACTCAGGGCCAATACTTACTCATGTCTGACTGGTTAGCTTGAATATCACAACTTCTGAGAACCTTTCTTTCTCCTATCCAACTAGCTAGGAAAAGTCAGTTCTGTCCCTAAGGGTTCTCATGAGGTCTAGGCCTCTTCTTGGCCTTGTCTCAAAGCACTATATTGAAATGCTCTTGTTGAGTGTCAGATTGCTCATAGGAAACACACACACACAAAAAAAGTATTTATTTTTGTATCCTTGTACCTAGCACATACAACTTAATAAATGTTTGTTGCAGGCATGAGTGAATGAATATTCTTCATTTTGATTGAGAGAAGCAGGCTTTTATAAGAAGAAGCAAGGAAAAATGATATGCCTAAGCCAGAGGATATACCCTTGGTGAACACCGTCAAGATAAAGAAATAGCAGATTGCAGCCAAGTGACAACTTCCAAGTGCTATACGGTGAACACAAACGATGTGTGTCCCTGATACAAATCACTATTCTGGCATGGAGATAAGAAATGAGATGAAAACTCCATTTTTCTGAAAATAGAGATTCTGACCAATGCTGAACCTGCTTGCTGTCCTAGGACCACTTCATGAAGAAAAGAGGCAGAGTAAACTCAACAGCTAATTTTATCCAAATAGGAGAATTTGAAAGAAAATGAACACGTGATGGGACTTGAGGAGAAATCAACCCTGATATGTATATGCCCACAACTGTTCTAAAAGAGAGTCATGGGCACAGCTTGGCAGGTTTTATCTTCAATAAGCATAAAGAGCACATAGTTGCAAACATGAAAATAGAACACAATTTTAAAATGAAAAAGAGATCTACTATTCATTCTGTGAACTATTGTGCTTACTGGTTATTGGGGAATTTGAAAACATTGAATTGTGTCTTAATAAATGAATAAACTTGAAGTAGACAACACTACAAAAGAAGGGTATTGGGAGCTCCAAAAAGGGCAGAAGAAAAGGTACAGTAGCATACATATGACTATTCAGGAAACAAAGTTTGACGAGAAGCTCTGTTTAAGCAATTAGAAAAAAATATTATTTTAACAAATGTATTGTTCATGAACCCTGAGAATCTTAGTAAATACAATTTCCTTTTCTAAATGTTCAATAATTTATTCCCAATATTAGTTTCTAGGATACCACTCTTTGGTATATGAACTCCATCCTTGTCTCCCTTTTTATGAAAGAATGAAATTTTGTAGAAATTTGCTCATATATATATATTTTTTCTTTTTCTTTTTCTTTTTTTTTTTTTTTACTATTCTGGAACATAGAAGTTCAACCTCAGTGTGTTGATGGGATTGGTTTCTTCTGAGGCCCCTCTCCTTCACTTGCAGATGGTTCTTTGCCCTGTAACTTCGCCTGATCATTGCTCTGTGTGCATTATGTTCTAATTCTTTCTTTTTATAAGGGCACTATTCTATTAGATTAGAGCCCACCCAAGTGACCTTAATTTGACTTAGTTACCTCTTGAAAGGCTCTTCAAATATAATCACATTCTGGGATACTGGGTATTAGAATTTCTTTTTATTTTTTTAATTTAATTTTATTGTATTACATCCATCCCCTTTTTACTCCCCTCTGTCCCCTTCTCCACCCACCCACTCCCTCACAAAGTCAATCCCACTTGTTGTTCATGTCCATGGTTCTTCTATACTAGTTCCTTGACTAAACTGCTCCCCTTCTTTGTCTCCTCCACCGCCCCCTCCCCTGCTCACTGAAGATCTATTCATTGGATTCATGTATCTGGTTCTGTTTTGCTTGTTTGTTTTGTTCATTATTGTCCTGTAATGGGTGAGATCATATGGTATTTGTCTTTCACTGACTGGCTTATTTCACTAAGCATATTACTTTCCAGTTCCATCCATGTTGTTGCAAAGGGTAGGAGTTCCTTCTTTCTGCTGTGTAGTATTTCATTGTGTAAATATACCAAAGTTTTTGGTCCAATCATCCACTGATGGGTACTTAGGCTGTTTCTAGCACTTGGCTATTGTAAATAGCACTGCTATGAACACAGGGGTACATAGATTCTTATGAATTGGTGTTTCAATGTTCTTTGGGTACAGTAACAAGAGTACTTAAAAGCATTCATAAGTTAAAGTTGGTTCTTATCCATTCAGCTGCCCTATGTCTTTTGATTGGTGCATTTAATCCATTTACCTTTGTACCTGTGTTTCTAACTATCTCTCCGTTTCTTCATCTTCCTAAAGCAGACCCTTTAGCATCTCTTGCAATGCTGGTTTGTTAGAGATGTATTGTTTTAGCCTTCTTTTGTCTGGGAAACTCCTTATTTCACCTTCCATTTGATTGACAGCCTTGCTGGGTAGAGTATTCTTGGTTGCAGGCCTTTGTTTTTCATTACTTGAAATATTTTTTGCCATTCCCTTCTGGCTTGTTGTGTTTCTGTTGAGAAATCAGCTGATAACCTTATGGGAGCCCCCTTGTATGTTATTAGCAGTTTCTCTCTTACTGCTTTTAAGATTCTCTCCTTGTCTTTGAAATTTGCCATTTTAATGATGATGTGCCTTGGAGTGGGCCTCTTTGGGTTCATCTTTCTTGGGACCCTCTGTATTTCCTGAGTTTGCATGACTTTTACTCTCCTCAAGTTAGGGAAGTTTTCTGTCATTACTTTTTCAAAGAGGTTTTCTAGCCCTTGCTCCTCCTCTTCTCCTTCTGGTATCCCTATGATATGGATGTTATTATGTTTCATGTTGTCCTGCAGCTCTCTTAAAACCTCTTCATTCTTTTCCAGTCTTTTTTCATTTTGTTGCACTGCCTGGGAATTTTTTTCTACATTGATCTTCCAGCTCAATGATCTGATCCTCTGCTTCCTCTAGCCTGCTTTTGATTCCTTCTACTGTGTTCTTCAATCCAGAAATGGTATTCTTCATTTCCTCCTGGCTCTTATTGATGGTGTCTATGTCCTTTTTAATGCTTGTAGTTCTCAGTAAGTTCCTTGAAACTTTCCTGGAGTTCTTTGTAGTTCCCCTGGAGTTGTTTGTAGTTCTTTTGTCTTTGTTTTTGTTTTTTTTTAACTCACTGGGCTCATTGAGCTTCTCTATCATCATTATTTTGAACTCCATGTCTCATAGTGTGCTTGCCTCTATTTCATTTTGCACTCTTCCTGGGGATTCCTCCTTTCCTTTTGCTGAGAGTTTATTTCTTTGTCTCCCCATTTTAGGTGACTCTTGTTTGTTTCTACTTCTTGAATTGGTCTGCTTTGACTTACTGTCCTAGTGGTGTGGCCTCTGTTCCCATATTTTTATTTTGTTTCCTTTCATCTCCTGTAATTCCTCAAAGATTAAAAACAGTGAGTAAGCAAAACCCTAAACCAAAACTAATTAAGAGGTGAACAATCCAACTACACACTGTAACCAAAAACAAACAGAAAATATACCCTACCATTTCAGTTTTATAGAAAAATTGGACAAATGGATGAGTGGATATAGATTTTCAACAGATTAGATACATAAATGATAGATGATAGATAGATAAAGTTTCATTTTAAGCTCCAATCTCCTAAATCCTAAAAATATTCAAATAAAGAAGGTCCTGCCCTGGCTGGTGGCACAGTAGGTAAGGTGCTGGCCTGAGAACCCAAAGATTACTGGTTCGATTCCCAGCCAGGGCAGATAACCAGTTTGCAAGCCAGGTCTCCAGCCAGGTCCATAGCTGGAGGCAGGTGAAAGGCAACCATACATTGATGTCTCTCTCCCTCTCTGCTTCTATCCCTTCCCCTCCCTCTAAAGATAATAAATAATTTTTTTTAATTTTTAAGTAAAAAAGTTCCCATGTAATTCATAATTGAATTAAGGTATGAAATTAAATATGCAAATGCACCTATGAACTTTTTAAGGAAAAATCCTACAGAAGAACATATCCTTGTTTGGCTCAAGACTGAAACAGGAATAAATATCTCACCTTTTCAAATGATAAAACCCATAATATTTTTCACTAGCTCTACAATCAAAAAGCAATTAAGTCCAGTCAATACTTTTTGAAATGAAAAGGATGTTTTACATTAATAACTAGGTCATTTGAGCAGCCATATGAGTAATACCCCTTATGGATTATCCTCCACACAATATTCCCTTTACTCTCTTAGAAGAAAGTAAATTCTTTTTACTCTCCTCAAAACAGTTGCTGAAAGCTTAAAATAAAAATTAACGGAAATAACCAAGATTCCTTATCAGAACAAGTCAACAGAATACTAATAAACCTTAAAAGGGAACACTCAGAAAGCAAGTCTGCCTTAAACTTATGTTTCTCAGGGAATGATTCACTGAACACGGAGGAAACTCCCACTGGTTGACTTCTGTTCAAGCTATTCTAAGAGTTCCGAAGAATGGCCAATGGACATTTTCTTGGACCTAATAGAGACATAATTCACTATAAATGAGGAAAAACACAAATAGATGGAATTTGGGGCTTAATGACAGCACCAGGAGACCAAAGATAGTATCATTGCTCCCATTAGCCCAACAAATCTCTGTTCATCTTACACAGCTGCCAGGCACCATGCCAGGCAGCAAGGACTAAAAGGTGAATGAGATATGATTCCCATTCATGAAAACTTTACAACTGAGTGTTTTGAATCATCTAATTTGTAAAAACTGACCAGAAGACAGGACAGTATATGGTAAGCACTATAGAAACATGAGGGAAAGGGAGGCCACTGTAGTCAGGGAACAGGGAGAGCTAAGACACCAGGATGAGAAAACCCAGGGTGTGTTTGGAAAAGAATGGACACCTTGACAATGAGGAGAGTGCCCTCCTGATTCACTCTATTCCCTGATACACCACACAGTGCCTGGTCCATGGGGGCTCACACATACTTGCTGAATGAAGGAGTCCAAATTGGCGGAGGCCTAAAAGGTATGAGAGAATAATACCTCATCATTGGGAGAGGAGAGAGGGGCTTCCCACACTGAGCTGAGGAATTTTAACATTGCTCTGTAAGCCATGTAGAGACATCAAAGTTTTCCTAACAGGAGTTTGTCTTTACTATAAAATAGGGATGATGCTGTTGGCAATTACTCACTTTGGGATAATCATTAGCCACTGAAAATAAGCCTGTCAACAAATGCATGCTCGATACCACTGAAAAGTATTTGAGGAAGGTCGGGAAAGTTAAAAGAATAAAGATTATTTCCCTGGCTAGGTGGCTCATTTGGTTGGAGCATTGTCCCATACATCAAAAGGTTGCAGGTTCAATTCCTGGTCAGAACACATAATTAGGTTGTGGGTATGATCCCCAATCTGGATGCATATGGGAGATAAAGAATTGATGTTTCTCTTTCACATCAATGTTTCTCTCTGTGTGTCCCTCTCCCTTCCTCGCTCTTTAAAATCACTCAACATATCTTTAGATGAGGATTTTTTTTTTTAAGGAAACAAACAAACAAACAAAAAAGAATAAAGATTATTTAAGCTAGAAGAACAGAAGGTGACTATGAATTTTCAACCCACTTGTCTATGAACAAAACCTGAGTAGACTGTGTGTAAATGCACTTTCATTCCATTCTTGCTCACAGAGATACTGTGACTGCTCTTTGAGGGATGCCCTTCTGATAATGTTTCCTTTCAGAGATTCTTCAAGCAGCATCTTTTATTCCTGGGGATAATGCAATGATTAAATGGAGCAGCATCCACTAAACAGACAACTAGTGAGCAGTCATTTAAAGCTGTCTTTGTGCTTAGTTGGGTTTGTTCACCCAGCTATCCAGACTGGGCCAAACACGATCCTCTCTTTGAGCAGACAGTACCCACAGGAGCAGACATTCAGAGTATTCTGCACACGTTCACTGTCTGATTCATATTCAGGCCATTTTCATTGCCCTCCTTGAAAAACTGAGCAGAGAAAGGTCCCTCATAGCCTTTAACAAATCAAGTTCAGGTTTAACAACCTTCATTTTCTAATTCTACATATGTATTGAGTTTGATCTGTGTGTGTTATCAAAAAGGGCAATTGGTTCACAAAGCATTCAGCCTCTATCAAGTCAATAAAGGGATCCGGGTTCTAATTCTGACTCAAACTTGCTGCTTGACCTTAGCAAGTCTTCTCATTTCTCTGAGCCTGTGTCCAAAGAGGGAAGAAGATGGGGCACCTTTTAGTGCTCACAGTCTATGGTGTGCTGCTTCAGCACTTTGAACAAATGTAGGCAAAGAAGAAATATATGTTTTTTTAATAACCATAAAGCTAGTCATTTTCAACTCTGAGTGCATTAAAATATAAAAGGTCTTTCTCATGGAAATGTTTTAAGAATGATCATTAGGTAAATTGTGCTTGTGTGGCATGCTGACAAGTCTAGAGGAAACTGTCAATCAAGTCCAGAACACAGATTACCTCAGTGAGGCTCTGAGATGTGACAGAAGTGGCCATGGGGTAGCCAGGGACCTGCTGTTGGCCTTGTCCTTTGCCTGGGGTAAACACTGGCTGTTCGACACTCCTCTTTTCACTGAGCAAGGAATGTTGGCACCATCACTCAGCAGTTTTGCAAAGATGACAACTAGGCAGCTTCCCCTGTCTCCCTGAAGAGGCAACATCTTCCTGCAATCCAGGAAGATCGTCCTGGAGAAGTTTCTGTGTGGGTCACTAAAATGCAGGGGTTTATCGTGTGCGTGCATTATTTTGACCCGCTTTTGAGGCCCTGGCTGGAGGTGTGTCAGCTCCCTTTCTTGAGCAGCAGGTTAATTTCATACCCCAAGCACCTCCCCTATGGGGCTGTTATACTCCAGGCCAGGATGCAACTACCTAATTGCCCCAGGAACAGGTACCAGACAATCAGGCACATACCCTATGCCAGCAGAGACAACTGAAATTATTCAAATGAACCAATCCTAAACCTGCTTTCTGTGCCTCGCCTATTCCTTCAGACAGAAATTATAATAAAGACACTTATCCTTAGTCCCCCTCTCCCTCAGCCTCACAACCAACCTTGGTGCTCCCTGTGTGGCCCTGCATGGTATGCTGTGTTCTCTGCAGCTTACTATATCAAAACTGTAAGGCCCCGCCCTGGCTGGTGACACAGTGGATAAGGTGTCGGGCCTGTGAACCCAAAGGTGGCTTGTTCAATTCCCAGCCAGGGCACATAACCATGTTGCAAGCCAGGTCTCCAGCCAGGTCCGTAGCTGGAGGCAGGTGAAAGGCAACCCTACATTGATGTCTCTCTCCCTTTCTGCATCTCTCCCTTCCCCTCTCTCTAAAATTAATAAATAAAATTTTTAAAAAGAAACAAAAACAAAAACAAAAAACTGTAAGGCCCCAGTTTCTCGCCTTGACCTGATCACACCTTACCACAGGCAATATGGTAAAAACAATCCTATACGCAAACATGGCTGAAACGAGATGGGTTTTCTGAAGCCTGGGCAGCTGTCCAGTCACTAACAGGTAACCGTAAAATTGGTCAACTGCTTGCCTCAAGGTGAGACTGATTCTGGGCTGTAATGTGTGCTGCAGAACTTTTCAGAGGGATTTCATGGAAGGCAGTCTCACAGCTAGAATTGAAGGGAAAGGGGCGGCAGAGGTAGGGGAAGAGACACACTGGGGATGGGGAGAGGACTAGAGTCGCCCAGCGAATGCTGGAATCATTGCAGACTTGTCTCACAGGAGCTGAGGTTGTTGCCGAGGTATTTCTGCTACAGGAGGCATTGGCCAAGGCACAAAGGCAGGGTTAGAAATCTCGGGGCTTCTCTTTTTTTCCCACCCTCATCTCCCACCAGTTCCTCCCATTAGCAGGACCCAAACAAAGCCAGCTGACCGGAGCGGGAGAACACAGCCCGCTGGAGCCAGCCCTACAATGTAAAGCAGAGAAGCGGGGAGTGGAGGCAAAACGACTGGCTGCTGGGCAGCCTCTCTGGAAACCATCCGGGTTTGCACCACTAGCCTGGGACTGCGCCAGCATCGGTGGACTCACGCTGAACAACAGCTGTGTCCCCAGCCTTGGCACGCACCCCAGGTTCCCTGCGTTGGCAGCTTCCTCTCTGCTCCCTTTGTGTTACCTGTCTGGACCATACGGTCACACTTCAAGTCGACTGGGAATCACAGAAGACTGGGGCAGAGGAGACTGCATAGACCATCTAGTCCAACCATTAGTGCAGAGTGAAGCCTGGAGGCGCCCGGATTCACCCGTTTGCCAGGTGTCAGAGCCAAGCTGGTTGTACATTTCCGGGTCCTTTCCTCTCCACACCTATCTGTGGTGGAAGGCATCTAACATCCCCTCCTCTAATCACGGAGACATTTCCCTGCGGAAAGACTGTATTTTACAATGTAAAACCACACCCAAGCTTTTGAAGAACAGAATGGTTGGTTTAAGCCGGGTGGGGTGGGAAACCCATTTATGAAACGCTTATACAAAATGGGTTTAATGAAAAACAAAACCTCCAAACCTCATTTAAAGGGATCCTGCCTCCCACCCCCCTTTTTTTTAACATCAGAACCTGTTCCCTTTCCTCTTAAACGACTTTAGAATGAGCACCTAATAATTAAGGCTATTACGCATTACGCCAAAGTTCTCTTTTTTATTCATTAAAATGTCTGTTTTGTCCTCAGATGGCTACAGGGGTTCTCTCAGTATTTTATTCTATCAGACGCGCTGGCTTTTATCAAACACATAAAAAATGGCGAGCTGGGGTCATTTCCTGGTACCAAATTTAGAGTTGTTTCTTCTGTCTTTCACATCTTTCACCACATATAATTTGGAAGGAGAAAATGATTTGAGGTAGCTCAGTAAGTTGAATTTTAACAGCAAGGGTTCTGAAACTTTAGATTTACCAAAGATGCGTGAACTGGCTTTCAATGAATCTTATTTGCTTAAGTTGAAGAATTACTACAATTTTTTACAACTGCTCTCTCTCAGCAGGTTTTCTAAGCCTCTTCCCTAAATGGCCCCACTCTTGTCTCTAAGCATAGCAATTTGCCAGGGGAACTTTCTGGAAACACAGCCCCAAACAGCAATTCTGCTGAGGTCCAGCTTTGTCCGGGCCACATAATCTCACAGCCTCCTCTTATTTTAACTGCAGAACATTTATATAGACAAATCATGTTAGTAAATATTGTAAGCACCACAAGTTTTGTTAGTATTGGTTTGTCCTCCATATATTTCATCAATAAAATGTTAACAAGCACTTGGGTTCGTTAATCATAGAATTCCAAAGAGGAGTTTCTAGGATTTTTAACAGCAAAATATTAACATGGTCAACAAATATATTTCATAGTAAAATGAAAGAAGAAAGAGATTGTTTGAAGGGAAAACCCTAGTTTTCCTGGTCTTCCTAATGCATCTCTTTTTCTAAGGAATAAAAAAAACAAAGAAAAAACCTTAGTCATTTGTAGAAACAAGGTTACAAATGAGCTCATTGGTTCTCCTCAGTAGCTTATTAACTTCAACCTTTCTCTTAACTCACTGTCCTTTCTCAGACGCTAATCAAACAGAAGATCACTTTGAAAGATAATTAACTTTTTTTGCATAGCAGCATTGTCATGTGTTAAGGAATCTCTAGAAGAAAAGCCCACACATTATCAAGCAGCCCTTGAGGCAGGATTATGAATACTTCCAAGTCTCTCTTCCTCCCCAAGCTTTCTACTTACTTCCCACTGATCCAAAACCAGAATCTCAAACCACAACATGACACCTTATTTATCACTATTTTCCATCTAGCTGCTGATCCTTCAAATAAAAATTATGTTGTGGAATATACCATATCCCTTTGGTTTAATCAGATATGGTAAGATACATGGATGTGAAAATGTCTGCCATGAAGAAAGAAGTTTATACTCACATATTCGCAAATCCTTAGAAACAGGAAGCATGGCAGCGGGACAGGGAGAGCACAGGGTCAGTCAGGAAGCAGAAGGAGCAAGTACAAGCCTTTATTATATTTTCCACAGAAGGAATGGGTGAGGCATGGAACACTGATTTAGGATTGGCTACAATGAATACTTACAGCAGGCTGTGGGGTGTAGGGGCTGTCTCTAGGTGTCTCATACCTGGCCCTGGTACAATTAGGGCAGGTGCATAGTGGTCACCATCATGGGCTCTGGATTGGTTGCTTTGAATATGTTTTCAGGTAGTCATTTTGCTGTCCCTAGGAATTGACCAGCCCTGGGAGGGAGAGTCTCTCCTGGTCAGCAAGGTCCCAGATATCAAAGAATCAGAAATAAAATAACTCGCTTAACACAGGCAGGCTCAACTCTTCTCAGAAGATAATTCTATTCTCCTTCATTAGACAAGTGCTTAACTGACCTCCCTGCCTGTATTTGCATAATCCTTCTTATTGGAATGGTATTTTTCATTATTTTCCCCTGCTACCTTAATCCTACTGGCCCTTCAATTTTATTCTTTCATGAGATATTCATGACCACTCTTGTCCTCACTGATCTCTCCCCATCTGAATCCTTACAATTCACACTGAAGTATAGATGCCCATTAAGAGTAACTATTGGTAAGATAGTGACTTTGACTAGACTATCTCTGAGAAAATTGGCAAAAAACAGCAAATTGCTGACCAAAACATACAATGAAGTGGACCATTATCCAGTCCTTTCTATTATCTGAACAGTACCCCAATTTTGTTTGGAGGAAGCAATTGCCTACCCGTGAGGATTAGTCATGGTGGCCATGCCAGGAATGGCAATCCTGTTCCTCACTTGCTCATCTTCCTTGCAATTAGACATAGACATGTGACATAATTCTGGTCTAGGAGACATATGTGAAAGTGGACTGACAAAGGATCACAGGTATCCTGATCCTTCCTCCCTTTTTCTGATGGCTGGACCTGCTGCAACCATTTTGCAACCAAGATGCAACAAACAAGAGAACGAAAACCAATTTCCTAAATATCACAGCACAGAAAGACAGAAGTTTCTGGATCCCTGATGACAGTGGAAAAGGTACACCAGTAGCTTCTACCCTTGAAATGCCAACTATGGGGAAAAAAATAAGCCTTATTGCTTTAAGCAACTAATGACATTTCTATCTGCTATAACCTCATTTTCCCAGGAAAACCCTAGAAACTTTCTGCATGACATTAATCTTCTGTTCACTCTAATGTAAATAAAAGGAAAAAAAAAAACATCTTGTTGTCTATATTCCTACAGCATTAAAACAAAGTATATGGGATCAGGATTTTCATTAGTTTAGGGGATTTGTTGAAGTGCTTAATTTACTATTGTGTCAAAAAAATATTGTAGCTGCATCCAAACTGATTATTTCTAACATGAGCTGTTATTTGGGTGACACTATGTTTTATTTTCTCATTACATTTTGTTTAATAGGTAAGGCACCCACTTACATACCTATTGCTGCTTAAAAGTGATTTTATTTATAAAGATCTAGATCACTCAGTTTATTCACACATAATCCACTATAGTATATCATTTGTGTGGACTGAGGTCATAATAATAAATCTCTTTTAATGCCAAAGCAAAACAAAACAAAACAAAAAATAAATCAATACATTACAGAAACAAATTTCATCTATAAACCTTAATCTTAAAAACTTCAGATAGCCCTGACTAATGGCTCAGTGGATAGGCACCCGCCTGAGAACTCAAAGGTCACTGATTCGATTCCCAGCCAAGGCACATAACCAGGTTGCAAACCAAGTCTCCAGCCAGATCCGTAGCTGGAGGCAGGTGAAAGGCAACCATACACTGATGTCTCTCTCCCTCTCTGCCTCTCTCCTTTACCCTCTCTCTAAAAATAATTATTTTTAATCTTAAAAAAAATTTTTTTAAATCTCCAGATAACCTTGCTTTACCTATCTCAAAGAAGTGAGTCAAGAGTGATTAGAAGATAATAAGTGCAAAGATTATGTTGGTGCTATGCAAAGTTAATGGCTCAAAAATAATATAATTCTGACTACTCAGGGTATTAGTTTATGCCCTTTGAAGTTGGGTTCAAACTAACTCCTCACCTAACTATCCATACTTTATATTCTGTAATATAAACATTCATTTTTCCAAAGTAGATTAATGAATTTCAAAAGAATAATAAGCACTCTATGATTATTTCACAATCTTATCAGATTTTCATAAAATCCTTAAATGAATCAATCACCAAGTTGTTGATAAAATTAACTAGTCAATACAAGTATCCTCCTTCACCATTTTTTTTTTTTCATTGTAGTGACCAGTTGCTAGACCAAAGTAACTCCCATATAAAGTAATTCCCATATAGAATGACCTGGTAGGGACCTTGTAGAAAGGCTACATCACGTACTGAGTGATGCACTGACTTCAGAGATAGACCAAAGTGTATTCCATTCTTTGTCACTAAGCAATCCTGAGTAAGTCAGGTCACATTACGGAGCTTCAGGTTCCTCCGCTGTTGAATGGGGATAACATCTACCTTTCAAGATTGTGATAAGGATTACTTTGTAAACAGAGTGGTGGTACTATGGCCCCATCCAACTTAACAGTAAAGCACATTTTTAAAAGAAAGAAAGAAAAAGAAAAAAATGGACAAAGTTTAAAAAGGATTATGGCAGATGACAGTGGATTTTTTGCATTTGTAGCTGCTGTGCTGGATGAATTATCCTCATTGACACAGCAACAGAGATCCTGGACCTTCATCTAGAGTGATTCATCTGGTGTGTTTGTCCTCCACAGTTGCCATTGGTAAAGAGATCAAAAGCGGTTTGCTTTTGTGGGGGAGGATAGCACTCTGCATCCACTGTCTTGCCCCCAAGCAAGTCACCTCCTGCTGTCTGTCACAGTGGAGTCAAAAAGGGCATTGATCATCTTTACTTTCTGCAGAACATCATGCTGGCCCACTACAGAGATGAAATCCTGTTAATTGGCCCTGGAGACTGTTAGCTAGTAGTCAAAAGAACTCTAACACTCAAGTCGGAACCATTGTCAAGTACTGTCCTCTATTACTAGAGAAAGATCTCTGTGACCTTAGGCAAATTATTAATCTCATTAAATTTCAACTGTTTTTCTCTAAAATAGGGAGAATAGTATTTATATTAAAGAACTATTAAGAGAATAAAATGAGATTATATATATATATATGAATATACCTCGCTGAAAACCTAGCACATAGTAGATACTTAAAGAAATGAAACTTACAGAAATGAACGCTATTTATACAGACATTAAAGAAATGAAAGCTATTCATATTGAAATAAAAAAGCTATTTATACTGTCATAAAAAATAGATGGATCTTAGTCCATCTATTCCCTCTGTGTGTGTGTGTATGTGTGTGTGTTTCCCTTCTACAGCTTTTGTATTTTAATTAGTATTTTTCTTGTAGGTTTTACTAAGTTAAAGTAAGAATTTTCTTTAAGAAAAAAACTCAAAGTGATGACAAATGTGGGTCCCAATTGCAACCTTGGGGCATTGTTGAATGTTAATCTATAATCATTTTTATTGAAATTAAAATTTCTTTGAAAATCCAGTCAAGTTACATCCCCATAAGATAAACTAATTTTAAAAATAGCTTTTGAATGTCAAAGAGATTTCTCTGCCTAGGGCACCAGCTATGTAAAATTAACAGACCTTTTTCTGACACGTTGAAGTAGAATAACTTTAAACCATAAGGAATTTCTTTATGTACATGCAAAGCTTGCAGAATATCACAAAACATTAATCTTGTGGTTCAAAAAATTAACTTTTACACTTAAAAACAAAAGATTTTATTGTTTTCCAGAGCCAACATTCTCACATATACTGTTTCTGCAGAGTTAGGTCTCTAATCACTATTTCCAAGACTAGTGAAAGCAGGTTATTTACTCTCAAGTCCCAGCCTAAGTGGGCAGCAAAGCAGGACAAGAAATAGAATAATTTATGTCAAATTAACACACCCATATAAAGACCTCTTTTAAGATTCCTTAAATCAGTTTTACTTTCGGAAAAGAAATGGTGGTAACAGAACAAAGTCAATATTTAATATATTTTTTAATTCCTAAAGGGAACTTACACTGGGGTGATTCTGAGAATAGGAAACAGTAGTATTAAATTCAAGTCAATTATTTTCTTGCAACAGCTGAGCAGGTAGAGAAGAAAGTAACCTCCACTTCAAAAATAGTCTCAGAGTTCCCTGGCTGGTGTGGCTCAGTTGTCTCATAACCAAAGGTTGTAAGTTGATTCCCAGTCAGTCGAATGTGGGAGGCAACTAGTCATTGCTTCTCTCTCACATTGTTTCTCTCTCTCTTCCTCTCTCTAAAAGCAATGAAGAAATGTCCTCAGGTGAGTATAAAAAAGTAGTTTCAGATCATGGGGATATTTGAAAAGAAAAATATGTAAGTGGGAAAAATTATATTAATTTCCTGTATTAGGGTGCAAAATGCTCTTACAGATTTAAAAATTTTAAGTTACAATATGTAGCATATGTATCTAAACAATTCTACTGAAATATTTTTATCCCCAAAACCTAAGGACACACTTTTGAAAGTAAGAGTGAGTCCCAAAGATGGTGAAGCCTATCAGAACATTTAGAATGACAGAGTTCCTCCAGCAATCTGATGTGCTCCTCTTCCAAAGTGGCCCACTGTCCCATTCTAATCAATGAGGAACATTGATCAAAATCTGGCAAAAGTCTATATTCTATACATTAAAATATTCTGTAGCAAGAATGCTAAATTTTTCAGGATTTTAGGACCACATATTTAGATATACAAAGTATCAGATGAGAACATTTATAGACCTGGCCTTTGGTTGGGGACCCTTACTTTTTAGAAGTTCTTCTACGTGATGAGCTGGAATTTGCCTAGTTCTAGCCTAGTATGTAGAGTACACCAGATGGTTCATTATTCTACATGTAGGAGCTTTAAATTCTTCAACATAATACAATTTTAATAGAAGGAATGTGAACAATATAGTCAAAAGCTCAAGATTTATAGTCCAATTATTAGCTGTGATCTTGGTCACATAACTTAACATCTGCTCAACTATCTACTCTGTAAAATTATAATGATAATTTGCTATACTGCAAGTTTGTTTAGGGGACAAGAAAAATTTTCCCTCTACCTTTCTGAGTTCTTAGCTGAGACCTCTGTAATAAAAAACAGATTAACAAGAGAAAAACACAAAGAAGTTTATTAGCATACATATCTCATGTAGACATGGGAGATATCAAGAGAAAATGAGTGACTCTCCTACGTGGCTTAGAACTCCAGCTTAACTGCCTTCTCTAGCTACAGATAAAAGGGGAAAAAAAGTATTGGTCAGGGTGGGAGGCCAGTAATGGAGAGGTTACCAGGAAAAGTAAGGTAAGCAAGAGTAAGGCTTGTTATGCAAATTTAAGTCAGTGCCTTCTCCAGTGATGAGTTTCCAGGGATTTATTATTCATCTTTTTCTCCTTGGTACAGAAAGGAAGTCACTCTTACAAATGAAGATTTTAAGTATAAATATGCCTTACAAAGGAGTAAATTCTCTTTTTCAAAACTTCCCCTATATGTGCTATTTCTCAAAACAGTCATTTCAAAAATATCCTTATTCCAAAGAGGCATATTTGGGGTACATATTCTGTTATCTTTCATGCATGAAGGAATAAATGAGGGACTATCAGGGAAACAGTAGCATCTTTGACCATTCTTCATCTGCTACAATTTCCAGATTGCTCATTTCTTTACTCCATTCCAATGCTCTTATGATATATCTGAGTTACAATCAGAATCACTTCACACGTTCAACAGGTGTACAAAGGACTGCCGATGGCTTTGGAAAGCTTTGGGCCAGGACTCTTTCATCCTAGATACAGCAATTGGCAAATATTTTCTGTAAAGCCATAGAGTAAATATTTCAGGTGTTGAGGGCAATAGTCTCTGTTGCATTTATTTTTGTTGCTGCTGGGGGGGTGGTATTTATTTATTTTTTTAATAGCCCTGTGGCAAAGATAAAATGCACCAGACAATTAAGGTGACAATTTTATTCAGGCTATTGGAATAGAGTCAACGTTTGTTCATGAGGAATGTCTCAAAGAAAGGGAAGGGGACCTGAGATACACAAAGGAATCATCCATGAGTTTCATGGAAGGCTTGAGAAGGAATGGAGACAGGTCTTATATCAGGGTGGGCCAGAGTAGAGTGGTTGCCTGCAATAAGCCTCAGGAAAAAAGTTTCTCTTTTTCTTTCTTTCTTTTATTTTTTAGGAACACAGGGCTCAGGTGAAGTACATTCACGTGGCCAATATTTTTAAATGTGTAAAACCATTCCTAGATTGGTGGGCCAGACCAAAACAGCCTGCCAGCCAGATTTGGCCATAAGGCATGTTATTGTCATACCCTGTTGGAGAGGACCGTTAAATTTGCAGTGGGACATCCAATTGTGCATACCCCGCCTCCCATTCTGCTTCATCCTAGCACTAAATGCAAATAATTACCTGACATGCAATGAGTGTTTACCATGCCCCATCACTACACCAAGTGTTTTATGCACACCATCATACTTAATCTTCACAAAACATTCTGAGGAAGGTAATATTTCAATCCCCATTTTATAAAAAGGAAGCCTGGAGTGTAAAAAGACACTCAAACAGTGTTGAAAGCCACCTGGCTGAAAAAGGTCACGGTGAAGCTTCAACCCACGTGTCTTTAATTTCAATGCCAGATCTCTTAACCACTTAATAGCATGAATAGTATGTCCTCTTCTAAATTCTCATTGTTATGATTTGATCACCAATTGTCTCAACTCCCTGGCTTTCCTATGCTAGGTAGACTTGGCCCAAATATGGCTAGACTGGTTTTTGTTGTGTTTTGTTTTCCACTTAACAGCAGCAAAACCTTAAACTGACTTCAGTTTGAAAACATAGTTCTTTATCTCTTCAAGCAAGAATTTGGTACATAATAGATCCACAGAGTTACTAAATTCAGAGAGCAGCATGTGATAAAAGTCCCAAAATGCTCTGTCATTCTTGCCAAAACATCTTGGGTTCATCGTTAGGTTTACAGAAAGTTTAAGATTTTATGAGCATTATTTGTAGAAACACATTACCCTCAGTAGGTTATAAAATGTTATCAGTGTTCCTGATTCTAATCATAATTTTCTTAAAAGGACATCAGATCTGAGCTGCTGTTTGGCACAATACCAAATCAAAGTGACTTTGATTCAGAAGGAAGTTGGATGCAATTATTTTTAAGCTTTTTCTGATATCTACCAAGAAAGTAAGCTACCCTGTGAGTAATGGCCAAAGTATAGCCATCCAGAGTCACCACTGAGCTAATTGGAAAACTTCTATATAAAATGGCAACCTTCAGCTGAGCAAGAAAGCTATGTTAAAACCTACGTTTTTGCCAGGAATCTAGTGCATTATGGGTTTTACTTAGACTCTTGTTTCAAGTAGCTGAAATCAACTCAAGGTAGGCAGAAGAAAAGGGGAGGAGAGATGGGAATTCTAAGAGGGATACAAGAGAATTTCATAGAACCCAACAGCAAAAACAAGCTGGGTCTGAGGAAGGGGTAGGAAGAAAATTAGGACTCTCTTTCCATCTCTGACTTTATTCTTCTACACAACCTTTATTGGTTCTGCACAACCTTTATTCTTCTCTCTGCTCCTCATCTTTCTTTGCTTACCAATCTATGATAGAAAATATACCCACACCATAGCTGATTTGTATGTGAAAGACCCAGCCTCATGAAGAGTCTCAATCTTAAATACCCAGGAGAAAAAAAAGATTTCTACATTAAGTTTTTATCTTTCATCTAATCAACCAAGACCAGGAGACTTACTTAATGTTACCTAACCAAAGTTAATGTGGCCCATGCTTCAAAAGACCAAAACTCAAGACATCGGAGTTTGAAGTAAGGTACTATTTACTGATGAGATAGAAGGTGCCAACCGAGAAGGTGGGAGACCTAGTGGTACCTCACATCCATCTTGCAGTGTACCTGGTGAAACATTTTTAAGGGGCTAGGGGAATAGTTATGCGGAAGTGCTGTTGGAGCAAGTTTTAATTGGAGGATCTTGGAACTTGGTCATTTATGATAAAGAGGTATTAACACAGAATCTTCCTGGACAATGGACCCTTGGCTTCTGAAAGGGTTCTGTTGTTCAAGGTCCCTTGATTGGGGGAGGACTAATGTGAGACTTTGTTTCTGGGTGCTGCTAAAGGTCAAAGTTCTCTCCTCTGTTCATGCTTCAGCTGCATGACTTGCAGTTTTAGTCTGCTGTCCCTGAAAAGCAACTCAGTGTATCTTGTTTAACAGGATAGGACTATTCTGAGCTGGTTCTGCAGTTACACTAGGGTCCCATAGAATAAAAAACCAACCACTCGATGAATCATGGAAGGAAACAGAGAAGGCCATTCTCAAAGAAAGAGATGCCTATTAACTCTTCATCTAGACAACAATTCCAGAACTTCTATGCAGTAGCCACCTGAAAAATGTGTTCATTCAGAACCTGCCATGTGCCAGGGTCTCAACATGGAAGAGCTACATTGTGAATATTAGTTTACTACCTGCTATGGATAAATATTTGTGTTTCCCATCATTCACTGAGTCTTGCCTAGTCTACCTCCCAAACACCTCTTGAATCCACTACTTCTCTCAATTCCCCTGTCCATGTCATAACCCAAACCATCATTCTCTCTATTTCAAATACTTCTCCCCCTCTCTCCTATCTTTCCTCATCTCTAGTCTTGCTCCTTTCAATCCTCTCTCCACCCTGCAGCCAGGAGGAATGTCTTAAAACAAATCTGATCCTATCACTGCCCTGCTTCACAGTGGTTCAGGGGTTCCCGTTGCATTTCAATAAAAGATCCATGTAAATTACAACTGAAAAAAAAAAAAAAAAAGGATTATACAAGACAATAAACTACACCAAAAAGGATAAATAAATAACCCAATTCCTTCCTATGGCTTACGAGGTCCCCAGAATCTGACTTCTGTCTCTCCACCCCTCATTCTTTGCCTCCCTCTCCTACCGTTCCACACATGCCCAAACATGGGTTTCCAAGCCTTTGGACATGCTGGTTCCCTCTGCCTTAAATACCTTCTTCCTCTTTTCCCATCCATGTATCTTTCAGTTTTCTGCATAAACATCTCTTTCTCCAGAAAACCTCCCAAACCCCTTAAAATGGAGTTAGGTGCCCCACCTGTATGTGATAGGATTCCCTGTTTACATATCACTCTCCTCCACTGACTGTGAGTTCCAGGAGATCAAAAACTCTACCTGCACTGTTCAGCATTATTATATTCAGAGTGTCTATGACAAACTGGGTACTGAGCAGGTATTTATGACATAAACAGCTTGAAATCTATCTGCACATATCTCCCTCCTTCAGGCAGAAATTTTTTCAGAGTCCTTTATCACTCTCCTTTGCCCTCCAAAAGCTCTGCTACTGTCTTCTGGGTACGTGGTCCACACACACTGGTCACGTGGGTCTTGCTCAGCATAAACATCAGCATAATCAGCTCATAATGGTCTCACTGCAGCTAGGAGAGAACTGATGGGAGAGACAGTTCACCTATGCTATGCATCTCTCCCAAGTCTCCCTGTCTGCTCCCCACCCCCAAGACTAGATATTCTATGCAACACCTAAAGTATCCTGGCTTCCAAACAGTTCTAAGTATCTCTGACCTTGTAAACACCCCCCGATATTTTTCAAAGCCCTCTCAATATCTCAAGAATAGATTTAGAATGATCTGTATATTCACATAGGCTTAGAACTAATTTTTTTTTTTTAATTAATAACACCTGGTTCAGTTCTTATATTTTTTTTTTTTTTTTTCAGTTAAAAGAGCAAAGAACAGGAAAAAGCTGTATCTTGCCCAAGGCCATATACCTTCAAAATAAAGAAACTCAGAGGCCCAAGACTAGAACCCAGGACTTCTTACCCTTTCAGCTACAGCAGTACTTCCCCCAGAAGAGAACATGTCCACATGAATTTACTGTGCAACTCGCTCTCTGAACCTCCCAGCATGCCATTTCCGCATGGGGCGCTGTCTCTTCCACAAGGCGTGATACGAGTGCCCAGTGTCCGCCTGGCCGAGACTCAGTTCTCCTCGGCTGCAGTTTTGCAAGTGAGTTCATTCTAAAATCATTTTCTGATTGACAGAAACATTTTGATGAAAAGTAAGACAATTAAGCTACACCCAGGAAACCAATTTAAGGCTGATTCTGCCGAATAAACCTTTCTGAACGAATTGACGGGTCACTTCAGAAAAATCACCAGTTAATCTGGTTTGGTTTTCTTCTTTTTTAACTGAATTCTCAAAGATGGAATTGGCTGTCTCTCTCACTGAATTTCTTCGTTTGTTTTAATACCATATTGGCTCACCGTCAATAAAAGTGGAGCATTTTTTCCTAAATCTCCATCTTAATTAGGTCCATCTTATGTTCCATTTCTACTTTCCATAATTTTTTTTCATAATTGTTTTTTAAAGATTCCATTTATTATTTCCAGAGAGAGAGGAAGGAAGAGAGGCAGAGAGGGCAAGAAACATCAATGTATGGTTGCCTTTCACCTGCCTCCAGGCATGGACCTGGCTGGAGACCAGGCTTGCAACCTGGTTATGTGCCCTGGCTGGGGAATCAAACCAGCGACCTTTGGGTTCGCAGGCCAGAGCCTTATCCAGTATGCCACCAGCCAGGGCCTCCATAATTTTTTTAAAGTTTAAATGGTTTATATTATTTTGCTTGGGGGAAATGAATTGGGTTGACCAGTAACAGATGAAATATTTCTGGAATTTGTTCAAGTTTTTGTACAGTACTTGGCAATTTTGATGTCCCAAATAATTTTCCTGTCAACATAAGTATGTAAACACATCTGCCCATACATATAGGCCACCAATATTCCCCATGAATTAAGTATATGGGTATTCATTTTTGCATTGATTAAAAAGAAACATTTCACTGAGCATCAAATCTGTACTCGGTGGCCTTGTGCTAGTAATAAAAATTAAAAGATGAACAATAGAATTTTTGTCCTCAAGTAGCTCACTGTCTAGAGCATCAAAGACAGTGAAATAAACAAACTGATGCAGTAAGATAAAAACAGAATAATCTCTCCCAGTCACACTATGATGAGGCCTTTATTATGCAAAGTAGAGGTGCAAGGACATCTTTCATTCTAGACGGAAATACTAGCTCACATTAGACAATACTGCTTTTCCTCACATGTGAAAAAAGCAATAATTTAGACAATATTTATATTTAGTCCCATTTCAGTTTTTCTTCCTCCCATTTATAATTTTGGCTATAAAACTATACCTGTTCCCACTTGGCCTTAACTAAAAATAAAAATAATAGCTAACACATATTACTGTCTGACAGGCACTGTACTATGGTTGTGTGTTACATCCTAAGGCCCAAAGCTAAAGTAGTGTGATTAACCTCATGTCCTGTATAAGGAAACAAAGGACAGAAAGACTAAGTAATTTGCACACAGAATTTGACCCCAGGTAGTCTACTCAGAGTCAAACATCTTCATTTCATCATTTCCAGAAATCTGATGCACTAGATCATTTGCCTGGCTGATAACTAGTTCATGGTGTCCCACTCCATTGTCCCCAGCCCCAAGAAGCTGTTTTCATTGTAACAAAGGACTTGAATCCATGGTGTTGGAATGTCAGGCATTGCGGAATAAGGGGAAAAAATCAGTCACTGGGGAGAAAGGAACAGATCCTGACCCTGACCCTCAAAAACACCAGCCAATCATCTGACTTGTACTTTTGAGAAGCAAGGGGCTGAACAAATTCAGTTTTGGATCAATATGCAAATGGCTCACATAATCACCAAAGAGATGCCAACACCTGTTCCTGACTCATTGGGTTCCCTCTTGAGAGCTGACTGGTAGCTCCAAACACTCCGGCATAAGCCCAATAATCTTAGCAATTACTGTGCACACATGAGTGGCCAAGTCATCCTGGCTCATGTAAGATGAAGGCTCTCAGGTAAAAACCTCATTTTTAAGGCACTTTATACTTTCAAGCGGGATTTTCATTTTTTGTTGATGTCTTTTTCTTTTGAAATCTTCATGTTAGAAGGGTATGTATTATAAGACCTAAAGAAGGTCTCCTCTATTCCTAAAGAAGAAACTCAGGACCAGCAAACCTATACCCCATATCACATGACTATCGAATGACAGAGCCTGGCTCTCTGTAGAAACAGCTCTCCCTGTAACTTGCTGTTCTTCACATGAACTGTTTCTTATACCCCAAAACCCAACTCAAATGCCATCTCCTCTGAGAAGGCTTCTCCAAGAAGAATTAGTCATTTTCTCCTGTGCTCCCAAATCGCTCTAGTATCTTGTGTGGGGGTTCCGGCCAGAGGGACCTCAAGTGCTTAGTGTAGGACAGGGGCCAGCAAACTGCAGCCTATGTGCCAAACCATTCTACCTTTGAGCTAAGAATAGTTTTTATTATGTATTTCTAAAGGGTTGTAAAAGAAGAAGAAAAACATACCACAGAGTCTGTACATGGCCTGCATAGTCCAAAGTATTTATCTTGCCCTTTCCAGAAAATATCTGTTGAAGCCTGGATAGCAATGGTACTAACATAGATCATGAAGTCATTTAGGCCCCAACCTGGCTATCTTCTTACTAAACTGGTTTCTTCAGACAATTTATCATCTATAACAGATTTTTTCATTCTCCCATATTCTTTGTTCATGGTGGGCCCTCTCTTTTGGCTTCCCTGACTCTGTGTGTGTGTGTGTGTGTGTATGTTGGCCTTGCTTTATTAATTATCTTATTGTTCGTATGCCTTTTTTTTTTTTTTTTTTTTTTTGCTTTTCTTTACTATTCATGTACAGTTTACAGGCAAAGAAATATACCAACTTAAGTGTATAGTTCAATAAAGTTTTTAGAAAAGCATACCTCCTATCAAGATACAGAACATCTCCAACACCCCAGAAAGATTTCTCCTGTTCCTTTCCAGCCAATCTCATTGTTCACGCCAAGCCAAGAGACAACCAATATTCTGTTTCTATCTCCATACATTAGTTTTGCCTGCTATGGAGTTTCATATAAATTAAACCATACGGTGCCTATTGACTCTTCAGCGACTGACTGGCTTTTTCATTTAGCATGCTTTACAGAGCCATTCATTGATATGGCGGAGTTGGCTCATATCTGTTCTCAAAAACTGATTGCTAAATGTTCAGGAGTTTTGAGAGCTGGTTGTTAAAAATAACTATAGCCCTGGCTGGTAGCACAGTGGATAAGGTGCTGGCCTGCGAACCCAAAGGTCGCTGGTTCAATTCCCCAGCCAGGGCACATAACCAGGTTGCAAGCCAGGTCTCCAGCTGGGTCTGTGGCTGGAGGCAGGTGAAAGGCAACCTTACATTGATGTTTCTCTGCTTCTCTACCACTTTCCTTTCTTCTCTCTCTGAAAAGAATAAATAAAATCTTTAAAAAAAAAATAAAATAAGTAACTATCATTGAAAATTAAGTTATATAACTTTATAATTAAATTATATTTTAAAACAAAAATCATTTTTATCTCAACATCATTCCTTAATATTTTATTGCAGTTCCCTATTATCTGCTCTCTTGAGGTTATCTGCAGGCATTCCAGCCCGCTGTTCATTTCTTCCCAGTACTGGGCTCTGTGTCATTACACAGTAGATTCAAAGTGGCCAAGATAAAAGTAATTACATAATGAAAATCAGCAAACACTACAAATCTCTACTTGTTGTTGGAGAGCTAGTAACTAAGCATTTACCAGCATTTACCAGCATACCACTAGATGCACTATGTTGTTGCCTGTATCCCTAGCTCATTTCTATTATTGCTAAATAGTACTCCATTGTACGTTTCTATAATAGTTGGTTTTTACTGTTGATGGATATTTGTACTATTTTTACGTCTTTGCTGGTATGAATTAAGTAGCTATAAACATCCTTATATAAAAAATGTTGTTGACCTATATCCCTGCTTATTTTGGAGTTTCTATTTTATTTTATGTCTATGTTAGTTAGGAGAGTTGAAGAGTAGGTACATGTTTAATTTTATAAGAGTAACTGCCACACTTTTTCAAAACAGGTTGTACCATGTTACAGTCCTATGAGCAATATATGACTGTTCCAGGTGCTCCACAGTGGTGGTGTCAACTTTTTTGCATCTGCCATGCATCCTGTGTGTGTGTAATATCCCACTGGGGTTCCAATTTTCATTTCCCTGATGATTAATAATGTTGAGCACTTTTTCATGTGTTTATTGGCCATTTGTATATCTTTTAGTATGAGATTTCTATCAAGACTTTGGCCCTTTTTTAATTGAGTTTTTATCTCTTTCATATCTAGAAGTAAGGGTACTTTCTATATTCTCAATTGGAACCTTTTGTCAGATAAATGTTTTGTCAAAATTTTCTCCCCATCTATGACATGCCTATCCTATTATTAATGATAGCTTTTGATAAATAGAAGCTTTTATTTTTGGTGAGTACAACTTATCATTTCTCTCCCCAAAGGACTCTACCTTCTTTGACCTATCTAAAAAATCATTGCCTACCCAAAATTCATAAGGATTTTTCTCCTATACTTACTCCTTGAAGTTTTATTAATTTAACTTTTACATGGTGTATGATCCATCTTGAATTAATTCTTATATATGGCATGAGTGAGATAAGGGGCAAGTTTTATTTCTTCCAGCACTATTTCTTTTACTTATTTCCTTTGGTAACTTAGTCCAAATTAGTTGAGTATCTTAATGTAGATCTACTTCTGATCTATCCCTTTACCTATTTGCCTATTCTTACACCACTATTACACTGTCTTGATTATTGTGTACTTTACAGTAAGTTTTGAAATAATTTTTCTACTCTTCTTTTCAAGATTAATTTGCTTATTCTAGGTCTTTGTGTATCCATATAATTTTTAGAATCATTTTGTTAATTTCTAAAATGAAAAGCATGTTGAAATTTTAATTGAGATTGCATTGAATCCATAGATCATTTTGGGGAGAACTGACATCTTAACAATACTGTGTTATAATTCATGAACATAATATATTTCTTCCTTAATGAGAGAGGCCTTCTTTAAAGCCTCTCTGTAATATTTTATAGTTTTCAACAGAAGGTTCTTACACAGCTTTCATTAAATTTATTCCTATTTTATTTTTTTATGCCATTACAAATGTTGCATTTTTTATTTTATTTCCCAGTTGTTCATTGCTAGTATATAAAAATACAATTAATTATATAATGATTTTGTACAATTTGACCTAGCTAAATTCATTTCATTGGTTCAATTTTCCCTTTTCTTTCCTCCCTTCTTCCTTTTCTTTTTTTTTTTTTTTCTTTCTTTCTTTTACCTTTGACAGATTCCTTCCATTTTTCCATATATAATCATGTCAAATGGGAATAAAGGTAGTTTTACTTCTTTTATAATCTGTATATTCCTATATATATGTTTTAATGATTCATTGGACTGACTAGGATCTCCAAGACAACATGGAAAAGACATGGCAAGAGTAGATATCTTTGCCTTGTTCCCAATTATAAGGGGAACATATTCAATCATTCATTATTAAGTATGATGTTAATTGTAGGCTTTTCATAGATGCTTTTTATATCACCCTGCAGAAGATTCCTTATATTCTTGTTTTGCTGAGGAGTTTTATCTTGAAATGGTATTGAATATTATCAAACGTGTATTCCATGTTGTAAATTGGTGTAGCCACTATGGAAAACTATATGAAGGGTCCTTAAAGAATTAAAATAGAGACCACAGGACCCAGCAACCTCACCTCACTTCTGGATATATATCAGAAAAAAATTAAATCACTATTTCAAAAAAATATTTGCACCCTCATATTTACTACCACATTATTCATAATAGCCAAGACATGGAAACAACCTAAATGTCCTTCAATAGAAAATGAATAAACTTCATTGTGTTTTTCCCACCAACTGGAAGACAACCCAATATTGGCTCATAGATCACCTAGACTTTTCCATTTTTTAGTCCTTTTTTCCCCTCTATGTTAGAGTTTTTGTTGACCATTTGTGAAGTTCTCCAATCTATTCTTTTGCAGTATCCATGATTTCTAAGCCATTCCAAAGTGTTTTTTATTTTCCGTATTTTTTTTTTTCAAATTGAAAATTTCCATTTTGGTTAGTCTTTATAATTTTCATTTTCAACCTAAGATTCCAATATGTTTATTCTTAAAATTCTCCTTTTCCTTTAAGTGGCTACTTATAATAGCCACTTTAATGTCCTTGTCTGCTATTCCAACATAACTTCCATCTCTGGTTCCTCCATGCATTAGCTGATGGGATCTGGTATGATGGAGACATAATCAGTCTCCCTGATTATGTTACTGCTTTTTTGTACATCTACTACTTTTTATCATAAGCCATATGTTCTAGATGTCACATTATTGCATATCTGCATTTTGTTGTCTTTCTTTAAATGGTCTCAAGTTTTATTCTGGCATACAATTAATTTACTGGTTGATTACCTTTACCTTATTCAGACTGCAACAGAGTAGCTACAAACAGCCCCTATCTGTAACACACAGCCTTTCCCAGTTCTTAAATACCTGGAATGTCGCACAAGGTCCCCCACTCCTGCATCATGGACCCTCTGGAACCAGTCAGTTCAAGACTGGTAGTTCTTTTCTGCCAGGTCTCAAAAAGTATCACCTTGCACAGGCAAAGCTTAAAATCTGTCCAAAAACTGAAGAGAATTTCTATGCAGATTTCTGGAAGTCCTTTTCTGAGCAGTTTCCTCTGTTCAGTATACTGCACAGCAAATTCCGCTCACCCAATAGCATCAAACTCTGACCTCGGCTTGCTACTTCTGAGACTTCCATGGATGCCCCTTCTAGTGCAGAAGTTTGGAAAGTGTCCCCAGGCAAAACGCTGAGGTAAATGGAAGCTTATCTTATTCTTTTCCCTATTTTCAAATCTATCCCTGTGGTTGTAAACAGTTGATTCCTGTTGTTTTTACAGTTTTATATGTTTTTATAACAACAGGATAAATTTTATACCTGTTACTCTGTCATAGCCAGAACAGGAAGTTGGTGTCTTCTGATCTTTTTAAATTGAATGCAAGACTTTTCCTATCCTTAGTCCCCTGATAAAACTCTGATTGTTTGATTCCCACCTCTATATCATACATAAAGCTCTGTAGTTTCATTTATATACATCTCTTCTTCTACCTCTTAGGCTGTAGTCCCCTATGGAGTGGATATTGACTAGCATGGTATGGAATAAAAGAGATGTTCAATAAATGTACTGTAATGATTTTTTAAATAAATTGGGTAAAGATTTTTCACTTAAACTATAGTATCTTTAATAATTCACACATGTCCCAATTAAATGAAAACTCTTTGAACCAGCGAGCAAAAATGATGGAAAAAAATTGAAGACCAGAACATCAAGATTTACAGGGAGACACAGATAATGTCCTTGGTCTGCAGGAGTAATGCCCAGGTAACAGCTAACCTGCCCTCATACTAAATGAGTTGAAGGAACCTAGGCTGTGTTCTGGAACTCAGGTACTGAATGGCTGAAGTCAGAGGAAGTTTGCTTTTAATTAAGTAGAAGGAGCTCATTCAAAATTGCTCTGACACAACTCCCGAAAACTTGTTCACACTACTTACTAGAAATTAAAAACTGAAAGAGCAAGTAAAGTTGTCACATAGGGTTCAGAGCTGAAGACGCTTGAGATGAATGTAGCACACAGTTTCTAATATTAGTCTAGCACTTGGCATTTGGTAAGTAGGTTATTGCTGAATAAATGAATGAGTGACAGAACAAATGAAGTGAGGACCT
This sequence comes from Noctilio leporinus, assembly GCA_004026585.1. Lineage (NCBI taxonomy): Eukaryota > Metazoa > Chordata > Mammalia > Chiroptera > Noctilionidae > Noctilio > Noctilio leporinus. Next base: position 54,882 of record PVIW01004663.1, on the reverse strand, counting down.
CTGCTCAAGATGAACAATCAAACAATAATCATCTCTTCCATTAGGGTGCTATGTGAGAGTCCACAAGTGCTTTCTCGCCTGTCAGTCCCCCATCAGGGTATCACCAAGTGACCTGCCTTGGAACAATGGGAAACAACCTTTATTAAACTACTCTGTTCAGTTCAGAATTGTACAAAATCTAGTGAACCCAAAGGGGATCAGAGAACAATAAGAACTTCTGAGGAAAGGTTAAAAGCATAAAGATTATTTCAACTAGAAGGACAGAAGGTGACTATAAATTTTGAAGCAATGAAACAGTATCATTCAAACAGTAGTTAGCCAAAGCCACTCCCACTGAAGACAAAAAAAGGTGAAGCTGATAGGTTGAGGAGAAAAGTTTTGCATTAAACCTAACGAAGAAATAAGAGAAAGTGTATTGAACTAATGAGAATAATCAGACATGTATCAATTTAAAGAAGTCTGTGTTTACATGACACATGCAATAAGAGAGATTCCATTGTTATGTTTTTAACCAGAAAAATTGTTAGTTATTTTTCAAAATGTATGGTTCTACATCTGTAGAAACTTCTTTGTAATATAAGGCAGTAGTATTTGAACATGAGACTTCCAACACCAAGATCACCATATAATGAAGTTGGATTTTTCTTATTGTACCATAACCTGAGCTCCCTTGGGAGACACTCACCTTATTCTGACTTCTATTTGATTATGAATAATAATATTATAGAGATTTCAGTGAGCTTCCACCATAAAATTTATGATCATCAGGCCAGTTCGCCTGTACTTGTCTGTATATTTGTTAGCTGAAAATATAGTTATCTACCTTTGCACTAAAATATAGTCTACTGAAAAGTACCTCTAAAATAGTTGCTAATATTCAAATTTGACTGAGGCAATGAAAACAAGAATAAGTGATTTCACACTGGTGAGAAAAACATCAAATTCCAATCATTTAAATCCAGGGAAAGGAAAAATTTCCGACTGCTTTGGCACTAGGTGACCAAACATTGGAAAGATTAGCTGAGTTTTCCATTCCATCCAGATGTTCTGAAACACAATAAAGCAGCTTAAAATGTTTGGTAAAGTCTTAAACACCAAACACTTGCAAGGGCTTATTTATCATAAGGTGTAGAGTGCTGTGAGGATTTTAGGGACGATCCACATATTCTACAGGCATCAATAGAAGACTTTGCTGCAGAGGCAGCCTTTGGATGCTCATTGAAAAATGCTAGAATGTTTTGGGGGTGTCAACCCTGCTGGACACTTTCAAAGACTTGCACTGTAATACAAGAACAACAAAAGCTTTACTTGGGAACCAGAGGGTTCCATTTGACTGATCGTTGTGGTACATTTAATTGTTGGAAGCTACAGTTAAGTTGGAAACCAATATGGGAAGCTCTGAATTATCTATCCAAGGCATTATAAGAGAAGCTGTCTTTATAGCGTGGTTGGCATTGACACCAGTGTGGTGTCCAGAGTGAGGGAAGGATCTCAGGAAACGGCCAAGGCCATGGGGGTGAAGCCATGCTGCTAGTGCTGTGTGGTGCATGAGTGGGGTGCATGAGAACAGATTTCCCGACCCCCCTGGCAGAGATGCAGCAGGAGGAAGTCCTGCATGGAGCATGTAAGAGGTTAGTGAAATGTCTGGATAAAGGAAAAGCCCTCCTACTCCCTTCCCGTGCAGGGCGGAAGTGGAGGTGCAGCCTGGAGTAAGACCTGCCAGTCTAGCCTGGGAAAAAGGCAGGATTGGCTGGGGGTGCTGGACACTTGGGAACACATGGAAGTTTAAGCCCCACTTATTCTGAGGTAATGGTATGTCTCAGTCACAGGTCGCACTGGGCAAAGAGCTTTCATCTTGAGTACCGGTTCTCATGAATTGATAGAGAAGGACCGAAATGGTCTGCTGAGAAGGATTCTGAGGCCATGTCTCTTCACAGAGTGAAAAAAAGCTGTTACCAATTAATGATGTCTGCCACAGTCAGTTGAAGGTGTACTGGTGTCGATTCCCAGGTATTTAGCTCTGTCACCTCCATAGACGTTTTAGTGTTTTAAGATTTTGTAACCTAAGATCCATGCACTCCGAAAAGCATGTGTTTTTGTTGAACACATCATTTATTTCTCTGTTCTTAATGTTAGTTTTTTATGTTATGGAGAGTATAATGGTCATGCAGTTGATTTGGTCTTAACTATCTTAACTCACTGAAATTCTGTTTGAGAAATAACAATGTGAGAGAGAAAATTAGAAAAGGTCAACTTCTGCTGAATAAAATGTTTGAAAAACACCTACAGTTTTTCTTTTCTCTGAGCTTAATATACGTAGGTATTGAATTATCTTCAGCAAGTGGTCTAGGAAGAGAAAAAAGGAATCATGTTGTCCAGTGGCCACTCCACTTAGTCTGCTTGCCTCTAAGAGACTCGCTTCACAAAAGCACCAAAACTTACCATTTTCTTAACAGAAGCTAACGGCAAGAAAAGAAAAAAGAAACACTTATTTCCCAAACAAGGGTGGGATGGTTCTAGAAGGAAGCTCTTCTCAGCTGCCAATAAAAAGAAGCCTATTTTTTAGTTAACAGTTCAATTCTTCAAATAGCAAAACGCAGGTTTTTGTCCTCACATTCTTTGTCTATTTAAGTTCTTTCAGAATTGAAATGAGATCTTTAAAGTCAAAATAATAAGAGCATATCAAGGCATGCCAATGGAAAACCTCAGCTTTCCTCTCTCCTGTCCCCATTGCCTCCACTCCTCCCCTCGCTTACTTTCTGCTTCAGAAAACAGTACAATGGCCAAATCAAAATACTTTTGAAAAAAACCATTGAGTGTCATACATGGGAAGAATCTATGCAAGCCCAGATACCTGGGTGCAGGAAGCATGAACGCTGGCTCCGCTGGGGCTCCCCTGAGCAGTGTGGGAGCAGGGTTAGCTGTCAGCTTAGGATGCTGCCTCACCAGAACAGGAGGAGCCTGATGGGGGTCGGGGATAGAGCCCCAACACTGACTGTTTGTGTGGCTGCCCATGGACTCAGAACCTGGTGTTTGTTAAAAACATGTACTGAACCTGTACAGCAGGCTTGGCACTGCTGCAAAGATGAAACATGAGGTGTCTTGAGTTCAGGGAGTCCCCAGTGCAATGGAAGAAATGGAAACATGCTACTAAAACAGCCCAGTGCTGTGTGAGAATTATCACCATGGAACTTGGTACCCCAGGGTGGTCTTTTGGAGCAGGAAAAACCAGAGCTGTGGAAGATACACTGGAAGTGAATGTTCAGACCCTGAACTCAAAATCAGATTAAGAGGTCTTAAACAGTCAAAGCCAAAGAAATGCCCTCAACATCCAAATATAATGATCAGCATTCCATCCAAATGATGAAATATTGCAGTTTAACACTTTAAGTTCTGTATATATTTACACACATATGTATACATGCTGTGCATATATATGTGTGTGTGTGGCATCTGTGTGTAGGGGGCCCCGGTGGCCAGGAGGGTGCTAAGCCCACGTCCCAGTGGACTGTCCCAGCGTGGTGCACTCCTGAACCAGAGCTGTAATGAGTGCAGCTACAGTGTTTGTCTGCCAGTCATCATCACAGCTGCTTAATTTTTTGAACAGAGTCATTTGCCTATTGGGGGTTACCAATTAAAAGGTCTTTAGTATGTGTGTTTCCTAAATTTTCATTTAATTTGTGGCATTAAATGGGTACCTATTTAATTAACAGAGGAAATGTTTAAGAATATAAAGTAAAAAATTACAACAGGATAAAAACTATAACAGTACTGTTTTGGGTCAGCTACAGTCTATCAATAGTGATGCTATTGGCTAGAAATGGCCGGGAGCACTGACCTAGGCCTGTAGCACCTGGGGCAAGCTCCACAGACATTTCCCCTTCAGAGCAAATGTCACACCTGAAACAGCCCTTGTCATTCTTATTAGGATTGCAAGGCACCCTCAATAACAGCAATAACGGAACTTTCAAAAAATCAAGGTTTACCACCCACAAATCCTGGAGGATACATGACACATCCACAGACACACAGTTAAGTCCGAGAGAGGGAGGGTGGGAATAATGCACCCATGGGAGTCACAGGGAAAAAGCAAGTGGTCAGTCAAATGGTCAGTCATCTGGGTCAAGCAGAGCTCCCTAAAAAAAGGGGAACTTGTGGAGGGGGTGGCCTGACTTTTTTTTTTTTTTTTTTAATCATTTTTAGAGATGGGGGAAGGGAAAGAGGCAGAGCGGGAGAGAGACATCAATGTATGGCTGCCTTTCTCTTGCCTCCAGCAACAGACCTGGCTGGAGACCTGGCTGGGGAATCGAACCAGCGACCTTTGGATTCCCAGGCCAGCACCTTATCCACCGTGCCACCAGCCAGGGCCAGTGTCCTGACTCTTTACCTAACTGTGTAGCTGACAATGTGTTTATTAGAGATAGATGTCTGAATTAGATGCCTCTGCAATCAAAGGCTTAGTGTCAGGCACTTATATTGCAATCAAAACAGTTAATTCTCAGGTGCTTACATTATAAGGTGGAAGAAAGCCATCCCAACCGCCTGCTGTTTGGGGATGGGGGATGGGACTCAGTGAAGTACAGCCATTTTCCATGAGGTACTTTGCATATCTATGACTGGTAACTAGTTTCTTAGTTATGCAAATCACTATGGCCAAACCTTGGAGTCAAGGAGATGGGAGGAGTTTCTGACCTTAGAATAGTGACAAAGGAGCTTATGTGGCCTTGGGAACATTTTGCAGGTGGCCACTATGAGAGTTTAAAAATAAGACGACAGCCATTAAGTGTGGAGAGCACATGGCTAAAGGGAGGCTGAGAATACAGGGGTCGAAAGGGAGAAGGCTTTGTGGTATTTGGGGCAGAGTTAGAGAGAACAGGCAGTTTGGGGGGGCAGGGGGCGGGGCACAGGCAGTTTGGGAGAGAGAGGCATTTGTGCAGGGGAGCAAGGAGACAGGGATAAAGCCACCAGTCTGCAAGAAGGAGAGGAGGCCCTGGCGGCTGCGGCTATAGAGAAAGCCGACCTGCTGCTGCTTTAACCTTGCAGACTCGCACTCTGTTTGGGCTTTGGGAACTTGGGACATGTGGAAAGGGTTCTTTTAGACCTAGACTTCACCACGATGCAGTGCAACACGGTACATGCTTTTCTGGACTATTATACATAGGCTGATGACATTGTACCCTCAGGTCCTAAAGAAGAGAGCTGACAGATAAGGAACGGGGAACTGCTAGCCATATTTTTGGCTTACAGCCTTTTGCAGAATAAGGAAAATGCTGGGTTTCCTGGGAGAACAGGGCTCTGAGCTGAAGTGCCCACAGCTCTCCACCTCCTGGGTTGAACATTATAAATAAAGACCTGTTTTCCTCAACACTAATTGTTGGGTCCCACTTTACGCAGTAACACTTACACTACAGATTTGATCCCACGGATACATTTCTAGCTTAAAGCTGATACCCTAGCTGGATGCTTCCCTTCCCCAAATGTCTAGGTATAGCCGACTCACCACTCTCACTCCACCGCAGCCTTTGTAGGACCAACCACCTTCCCCAAACCTCTGTAGCTTCCTGGGGGCTCCAGTGCTCACGGCCTCCTGAGCGCCTGCTTTCCCGCCACCATGTGTGTCCTGTTTGTTTTAACCCAGACAAGAACCCAACACCCCTGCACAGCTTTCCCAAAATACCCGTTCACACAATGCATCAAATGCCTCCCCAGGTCATCCAGCTCACCCCCACCTCTGAATCCCTTTTGTAAGAGGACACCCGGTTCCACATTTCATCTCTCTTTTTTCTATACCAAGGGACAAGGTCTTCTCCCACACTAAATCCACAAAATCTATCCATTTATTTGTCACAAAGAGGGGGAGAAAGAGAGAGAGAGAGAGAGAGAGAGAGAGAGAGAGAATTTCATCACAAACAGGAATTCTGATACCAACTGTTACTTTAGGTAAAAAAGAAAAAAGTTCAACTCGTTACACAGTATGATGCTAACTGAGGAATTCTAGAGTTAACATTCAAGGACTGTAGGCAATTTTCTTTGTGGTTTTCTGTATTTACCAAACTTTCTGTATATTCCTTTTCAAATAAGCACAAAAGAAAACGGTGCTGTTTCAAGCACTCAGTTCTATAACTCAGCGTGAGGCCTGAGGGGGAGGAAGGTGGTGAGGCCGCCTCAGCCTGGAGGGGAGAAGCTGGTGAATAGGCCAAGTGCGCCCCCTAGTGGGCTCCCTCTGCTCTCCATGGTCTGTTAAAGCTGCCCTTGCAAAGGTCACCTCACTACGTTTTCAAAAGCTAGTGAAGGACTTTTTCTCAGCCTTCCCCTTCTCCTGACAGGAGAGAAGGGAGGCTGAGGCACCCTGGTGGCCAGGAGGGTGCAGGGCCCACTTCCTAACAGACAGCCTGTGCTGACCTGGTACGCTCGTGAACCGGGCTGTAATGAGTGCAGCTACCAGTCATCATCATAGCTGCCTCATTACTTGAACAGAGCTGTTTGCCCGTCTTGGGTTACAAATGAAAAGATCTTGTTTCAGTGTGTGTGTTTCCTAAATTTTACTTTGATTTGTGGCATTCATCCTTTTCAGGATTCACTAACTCTGACACTCCGCTGTTTGCTACAGAGTAAACCACACAGCCTCAGGCCTCCCCACCTTTGGTTTGGCAGCCCGGGGCAGCCTCAGTGCACCCTGGAGGGGCTGGGAGAAACACTACCAGTGAGTCCTGCTGTGGGCGACAGCCCCTTATCCACCCGACACACCTATCACAGCCCTCCCTGTGCGTTCTTGGCCTCCAGCTACTCTACTCCTCTCCCGTTCATCAAAATCTAAGAGCTCTTGGCAATTTTACAGTTTGCACCAAGCCTATACTCCAACTAAAGGGTAGAAGATACCCCTGATCCCAGAACAGCCCCTGAACTTCTAGCCTCTGGCCCCTGACTCTTTCCAGGCCCCTACTCTCCCCTGCAACCAGCCCTGAAAATCCTCCACCTCTCCTAGGTCAACAGGACTTAAGTCACACTTCTTTTTAATTTATTTTATTTTGCTTTATTTCATTTTACTATGCTATTACAGTTGTCCCAAATTTCTCCCTTTGTCCCCCTCCACCCAGCACCCCCCACTCCCCTAGGCAATCCCCATGCCACTGTTCATGTCCATGTCTTGTGTGTATAAGTGCTTTTCCTATTCCATTTCCTATATGATACTTTACATCCCCATGGCTGTCCTGCAACTACCTATCTGTACTTCTTAATCCCCTCACCTCTTCACCTATTCCCCTATACCCACCTTCCATCTGGCAAGCATGAAAATGCCCTCTGTATCCATGACTCTGTCTTTATTCTTGTTTGCTTAGTTTGTGTTTTAAATTCAATTGTTGATATATTTTGCCATTTCATTATTCCTAGTTTTGATCTTCTATGTATGGATTGACTCTATGTCTTAGTAGTATTGAGCTGTAGGGTCCAGCGGCACCGCCTCCCCTATCACCCAGGCTGGGTACATGAGGTATCTCCTTCATTTGAGCTGAGTTCACCCTCCTCTTGTAGTTGAGCCTTGGTTGCTGTTGGCGGATCAATGGGAGCGATTTACCCAGGCCAGTCAGCTGCAAGGACTGGCTGTGACCACTGACCACCAACCTCTACCCTCCGTAGAGGATCAGCAATGCATGGGCAGCATAGCTGTCCACAGGGTGCACTGGCACCTGGGTTTCCCCATGGTGCAGGCCAAGATCAGCCCCAATGTGTGGTCTAGCCAGGGCCACCCTGTCTGAGCTATAAAACAGTCTGAGATGACTGCTATATGTGCTGGGTTTAGAGATTCCAAGGTGAAATCTAACCCACCCCCAACTCCCAATATGTCAGGGAGCTCCAGGGAGTGTCTGCAGGGTATCTCTTCCCTGCTTTGTGTGCAATGGTCATGCTCCTGCCACTGCATAGGGAATATAGTCAATAACACTGGAATAACTATGTATGGTACCACATGGGTATTGGCAATATTGGGGTGACCACTTTATAAAGCATGTGATTGTCCAGCCATTATGCTGTACACCTAAAACTAATACAAATAATATTGAATGTAAACTGTAATACAAAAATTTTTTAAGTGAAACATATGGTATTTGTTTTTCTCTGTCTGACTTATTTCATTTAGCATGATACCCTCTAGATCCATCCATGTTGTCCCAAATGAGGACATTTCATTCTTTTTAAGGATGAGTAATATTTCATTATATACAGAGATCTGTCCAGAGGTATCCGGTCATATGATATGAAAAATAGAGATGTTTATTGAAGAAGATGCACTTAGTTTCTCCTAAGTGCATACATAATAAAGAGAATGCCTAGATAGGGGAGAAAAGCTTTAGTCCTCTATAAAAATTTTAAATCTGAGAGAAATGGGGAGACACTGAAAGGTTTTCACTGAGAATTGACGTAAGCTGACATATATTAACAGGATCTCTGTGTTTGATACAGTGTTTAGGGGAACAAGGGCAGAAGTGGGTAGACACCAGGAAATATTGCCAGCATTTAGGTCGGTGGTGATGGTAGATTAGACCGTGGTCATGGAAGCAAAGGTGGGAAGCAAAGTATGTCCCTGTGGCTGGCAAGTTGTACCTGCTGAATTAGCAATCAGTTGACCTGGTTTCTGATCAACTGCCAGTAGGAATCTTTCTACCTCCCAGGCCCAGTATGGTCTTCCATCCTCTTCTCCTGACCTCTTCTTCAAGGGAATTCAAATAGCAGAAGCCAAAGGGTATAGGATGTAAAACAGTAAATACAGAGCGAAAAGAGAACTAACATAGAGGAAGACGAGACCCATCAGTTCATGGGTCTTGGCCAAGTGACAATCAACAGAAGCCAACTCAGGTTAATTCTGACAGGAAAGGTATTTATGATAATAATATTTTTAGGCCAAAAAACTGCCAATATGGGTAGAGAACTAGGTCCTATGAAACATAGGGTCAATGTGTTCTACTATATAGTACAACTCATCAAGTGTGAACATCCCTACCAAAACTGGCAAGCAAAAGACTCTACAGTTTATACCACCAACCCCTCTAACACTGCATCCTGCATACCACCCTGGCCCTGCTATCTTTATGGTCTGAGTGGAGACTCCCATCTCCTACCTCTTCGGGTCACTGGTTTCTCCCTCCAAGTCAGTGTAGTCACTTGACCACACACTAGCTGCAAGGAAATCTAGGAAAGCAGGGTTTAACATTTTCATCTCCTATTGGTTGAGGCAATATTTGCATCTCATTATGGCTAATACGGTGGGGGAAATGCCAAAGATTGCAAAAGCCAAGCAGACCAAAAAAAAAAAAAAGTCACATGTCTATAGGGAAAGTACATCAAATCAAGACTAATGAATATCCTATTATAAAATTACCAGGCTGATTTCCTTCTGTGGCTCTAATCCACACTACTAAAAAGAAAATACAAAAGACAAATTACAAAAATGTCCCATTCATTTAGCGAATTAACCTTCTACACAAACTAACTAAAATTAATATTCATTTGGGTATTTATTTGAATATTATTTACATGATAAAATTTTTATTTTAAAAATGTTTGTATCACATTGATATTTATATACACATGTATGAGGACTGTCCAGAAGGTATCCAGCCATGTAATATGAAAAATGGAGACATTTATTGAAGATATAAGACACAAGAAAGATTGTACATAGGACAACAATGCCTCAGTCCCATTCAAAGTAGGCATCTTGGGACCTTACACAGTTTACCTATTCGCCATCAGCTTCCCCATCATACTTCCCTGGGTCTCATCAACAGTCTGAAATCTTTTTCCTTTCATAGGTGATTTTAATTTTGGGAAAAGGCATAAATCACAGGGCACCAAATCTGGGCCATAGAGTGTCTAAGTCACCTGGGTGATTTGATATTTCACCAAAAACTCTGCATAAGAGATAATGTATGAGTGGGTGCATTGTTATAATGAAGCTGCCAATCAGGAGTTGCCCATAGCTGTGGCCTTCTAAATCATCTGAATAGTTCCCATAGGGGAATGTTCAAGCTTAATGCAAAATGTGATGCAGAATCATTGCTCTATTCACTCAGTCATTTTGACTACAACAGTCACATACTACAATGCTCATTCAATGGCATCTACTGCCCCCACTAATTAGGACAGTGAAATTGTCATTGTTCACGCATACGCAATCCAGTCTGCTCTCTTTAGCTCCCAGGTTATATTGATATCGTGCACACCGTTCTTGTTATATTAACAATGGCTGGACTTTTCCTGGACAGACCTCATAGGTATACAAATATAAGTATCCATATAGAAAGATATAATCTGTCATACCTATATAGAAAGATAGAATACTAGAACTCTGACAATATTTTTTAACACCCATCTTGATTCAACTATCACTAGAGTTGAATAAAATCTTAAAATTCCCAAGTATATAAAAATAATAATAAATTACCTTTGGGTGTCAATTTGAGATGAGTTTCTGTCACTTGTACCAAAGAGTTTCTAGAATGAAAAATGCATGCATTCAAGTATTACAGGCATTTCACATTTGTTGGTCCTATTAGTTTGTACTATAGGCATAGGTGCACTTAATGGGAGTGTTTAAAGTATCATAACTGGGGTAATAAAAACTGAAATGATGATAGATTTATTTTAACTCTCCTATCTAGAGTTATGACAGGTTTTATACTTCAAATTTTCCCATAGTTTTAAAGTTCAGTTTCTCCTAACATGTGAAGGTAGACCATAAGCACATTTAACAAAAAGAAAGAAAAAGGTCCTGATATTTTGAAAAACTATTTTTAAGTTCCAAGCATGCAGGTTCTGTTCATTTCTGAAAAGGAACTTGTTTTGACATACATTTCATGTCAGTAAGTGAAAGAAAAAATACTTTTTTAAATTTAAGCTATTTATACTGTATGTGAGGAAAATGAGTAAAGGTGATTAAATTTGTGATTGAAATAAATATAGCACTAGCATAAAACTGAGCCTCAACTAAGCATGTGAGTCTACAGCTAATACTTTCTAATCCTCAACACACACATACACACACACACACACCTGCACATGCACACACACACACACACACAGAGCAATAAAACCTTGCTCTAAGTGTCCTAGTTAAGTGACACTAAACTAAACTTCAGTAGTGTAAAAAAAGGTGTATAACAATATTATAAGACTCTTCCACTACCCATCAAAAAATAAGCATGGATGTTTACCTCCACTCTCTCCTATAACTCCACTAAAATAATAGTAAAGGAATTAGACTAAAAGGTCAAACCACAAGGATAAGTAAGTGACAAGGAGACAACTGCAAAACTTTGGAAGAGAGAACTCAGATGCAGGAGTAGTAACTAGCAAACATGAGAGAGCCGAAACCTCAGCCAACAGTGGCAGCAGGAAGGTAAGCGGTTCGTTCCTGAGGCAGGTCCCTCTAAAGCTCCAAACTGGAGGCGAAGAGAGTCCCTGTCATGGAGCAGGTGGGTGAAAAATCGGGGGAATCACTGGAAGTCTGAAGACAGAATGGCCAGAAGCCCATATTCCCTCCGTATTGGCAGGAGACTGGAGGTTTACTCTCTGAAGATGTTAATTCAACAACACTCTGGACTCCCCGGCAGGCAGCAAGACTGTCCTGAAAACACAGGAGCAAGTGGGGAGTCTGCACCCCAAACAGTGAGATCCTCAGGCTTCTTGTCCTCTAGGCTCCCCAAATACTGGTGGTTAATTTAGGGTGCAGCTCTCAGACTACCTTTATTTTCCTCTTTCTGTTTATATTTATGTTTTTAATTCTCTACAGTAAGCCTGTATTATGTATGCAACAAAATTTAGGAGAAGTATTTCCAAGCTGTAATTCTATATCCAGCCACACTATCCACCAATTGTGAGGGTAGATTGAAACATGGATCTGAAATATCAATTTACCTCCCAGACACCACACAGCAGGAGCCTTCTGAAAGATACGGTCCATCAAAATGGGTCGGGATGTATGAGTTCTCAAAAAATTCAGGATCCAATGTATGAGAAAAAAAAAGAACTTTTCAGGATGAAGGTGAAGGTAGGTGTCAGGGCCTAAAGAATAAACCCATATTGGAACAAGAGAAAGGAGGATCCTATGAGTTGTGGATGCCTCCAAAAAAGCCATCTTATTCCTGAGACACAAGGGTGCAGTGCCTAGGGCCATCCTACTTTTAGCAACCTACAAAAAAAATGTTTCTTTTTTAGTTTCCCTTTAAATCAGAAGGAGTCAGGATGAGTAATTTAACAGTGAATATGTAATAACAAATTGAAGCCTAGATTATATTCATCTTAGGCAAATGCACTGTAAAATATAATCTTTATAATGTCTTCATGAAGAAACAGGTTCACAAAGGCAAAACTGCCTACAACCTACAAAAGTCATAATGTGGCCCTAGGTTCCAGGGGGAAGAAATTGGATAGCTTTATTTAAACCTATGGAAAGGTGATGGAAATTTCAGTCAAAATTTGGTAGAATGGATTAGTGATGAGAAAAACTAAGCAAAAAAAAAAAAATGTAAGACAATACACTGTAAATGGAAAAACAAAATTTCTGTAAGAGATGCCATCTTAATATATATAAAATCATCTGTGAAAATGATATATTGTCTAAATAAATGCTAAAATATTCAATAAAAGATATATTACTATATGGGAAGATGGAAGAGGAGAGATGTTCCTAATTGTAAGAAAGCCAATTTCTCATCTTCTATAGCAGAAAGGAAATTTTTTAAAATAAACTGAAAGAATTCAGAAATAGTATTAGAGACATGTTATATAAATATGAATGTAAGTAATAGAAGAAAGAGTTAAAAGAGATGAAAGTTGTTGCCTTTGGGTAACTAGAGTCAGTAATGGTAAAGACCGGAACAGGGTGCTGACTTGCATTACATGACTTACATCACTTTTGACTTCAGGAAGGAAAACAAATGTTACTTTACTAAGTTTAAAATTAAAGGAATTATAAGCATTGTTGAATGTTAATATACTTACTGGAAATTTTTTCTACTTTTCTAAGAATGTCTGTATTTAATTTTTTAAAGGTTTAGAAGGGCAAAATTAACTGAACTGTGTAGAACACTTAGAAACCATGAAAGGCATGTGGATGGGACATTAACAATATTGAGTAGACTTCAAGGCCAAAATGAAATTCTAATATGACGGAGATTAACAAGAACATTTCAAAAAGGGAAGAATTACTGAAAATGAGGAAAATGAAAAATTCTAAATCTGATCAAGCAGAAATGCCAGCAAACAGTGAATATGCCAGTGAATAGGTGAATATGAACTCTCCATGATAAGACATTGAGGGACAAGCTAAACAATGGAATAAATACTATGATATTTTATTAATAAATACTATTATATTATGTTATATGAACATTATTAATAAAATATTATGATATGCTAAATGACATGTTAAGTAAAATATTAATATATAAAAAGTCTTAAAATCTATTCCCATAAAATTACTCCCAAAATTTTCAAAATGTGTGTTTCATATTATTTTAAATCCAGAACAACTTTTCAACAACATGCTCATACCACAATACTGTATACTAACCCATGGATAGTTAAACTGTGTGATTTTAAAAAAGGAAAAATAAAGAAAATGGAGAAGATTCTCTTAGCCATAACAAAATCAAAGAAAATAGTTCTTCTCTCCAACATGGATCAAAACCTTAGTTACATATAAATTAATAGTGTTTAAAGAAATCCATGCAATTCACAGGCATAAAGAAAGAAAATTCTGCTGACCATAGAGTATGAAGAAAACAAAAATTCAGGAAAAGCAAAAAAAGTAATGATGAAGGTATCAGTGGACAGTGAACTACAAGCTGAATTATTTCAGGCCATACTACCTACTGCCTCAAGGCAATTCTGTCTCTCAGGGACTGGTGTGGGTTAGGGGCCCAAGAGACCACATAAATGCTGCTCAGAGTATTAAAAAATAATTTTCCCTAATTAACTCCTTAAGCCAGATAGTGAAAGCCAGTTGTTCATGCACCCTCTCCTCTCTCTCAGGGCACACCCTCACATTTGAGAATCTGAATACTGGGTAATTAACCATTAGAGCTACTATGAACTGTGTGCTTATAATAGACTAAGCATATGTATTAGGTCTTTTACTGATTCAACAAATATTTATTAGACTGTCTTCTAGGTGTCAGGCACATACTGTTGTTGTGAACAAAATGGACACTATGGCTACTTTCCCAAAGTTCGTAGTATAATAACTTAGAGTGCTAGACCTTCTACGATGATGGGGGAAGATGGGGAAGCAAAGTCCAGACTGAGGAGGGTGACAGTCAGAAAAGCCAGCATCCAGCCCTCTTGAAGCAGTCCCATGAGGGGAACTTGGAGCCTGTAGGGAACTCGGGAGACAGTGCATTCAGCTGTAAGAATGAGATGCAAAGAAGAGCTCAAGTCCATGGAAGGCTGTTGCCTCTGCACCTGATAGCAAGCTGGGGGTCAGTGGGCAGGCAGGGAGGAAAAAGAGCTGTTGTGAACACAGAGGAGAGAAAAAACTAGACCCACTAGTACCTGCCTCTTACTGCATCTACTGTGAACAAAGACTGCTGCTTCACTTCCACCTGCCAGATCTTGCACTGGTGTCTCTTGGCCAACTCTAACATGGAACCATAAAGGAAATGTACTTCCGAGTTAGCCCAGTCGACACCATGTGAAACCAGCGCTGCCCCAACCTTTGTCACATTGGCATCATACTCATCTCTTTTAGCCGTATTTAACTTCTAGTAGCAAGATCTTGCTTCCTAACATGACTCAACTACTCCTGGTACAGCTGAAAACACCCTAACCCTCTCCTTAAGACAGAACAATGAAGTCCCATATGTCATTTTATGTTTGAGGAATGTTCATTCCTTTCTAGCTAAATCACATTCCCCTTTTATTTTTTTTTTAATGTTAACTTTTTTTTTAAAGATTTTATTTATTATTTCAAGAGAGAGAGGAAGGGAGAGAGGCAGAGAGGGAGAGAAACATCAATGTATGGTTGCCTTTCACCTGCCTCCAGCTACAGAGCCGGCTGGAGACCTGGCTTGCAACCTGGTTATGTGCCCTGGCTGGGAATTGAACCACTTAACCACTGTGCCACCAGCTGGGTCTCACACTCCCCTTTTAATAGCATGAGATAGCTGAACTCTTTTTTTTTTTTTTTTCTTAATTTAATTTTATTGTTGTTGTATTGCCTCCATCCCATTTCCCCTCCCCCCTCTCCTCTTCCCCACCCACCCACTCTCCTGCAAAGTCAATCCCATTTGTTGTCCATGACCATGGTTCTTCCATGCTAGTTCCTTGACTAAACTGCTCCCCTTCTTTGCCTCCTCCTTCCCTCTTCCCTTCTACACCTCCTCTCTGCCCACTGAAGGTCTATTTATTGTGAACTCTTCTTAATACACTTTATGTTCACTAGTAGGAGAATGGGAAGGTGGGGGCAAAAAAAGAGTGGGTATAATTTGTAAGGGTAGTACCTGAATTAGAACCAATCCTCCTGCAATATTTGAATGAACTATGATGGAGGTCAAAATCAAACCTTGCTTTCTAGATGAAGGTTTGGCAACATATCAATGCCCTCAGTGGCTGTGATGAGTGCATTTGGCAAGGCTGCAAAGGAACCAATCCCCACTGCCCACTGGCCTCAACCAGATATCCTCTGGGTCATGGCCTGAAGCCCCAGTTCCCAGGGCTCAGAACAAGACAGGATGGCAGAGCTGCTGGAGGCACTAAAGGGCAAGAGAGACATCTGCACAATGACCTACAAGCTTTCTTTCAAGGACTTTAGCCTACTGAATGACTTATATCAGTAGGATATGTAGCTCCATCAGTCCTAAAAAATGAAAATAACAAACACCCAACCCTAAGGGGGTTAGTTAAGTAAATAATTGTACCTCCAAAAGATAAAATCATATAAGTGACTATTAAAAATGACTTTTTAAATATTAAAGACATAAAAGATTTCTACTATTAAATGGGAATAAAAGCAGATGCCTAACTAATATGCATCTTATGAACATATTTTGTAAATTATATATGTAAGTGAAAAAAGATTTAAAATACCAACAAGGTACCTAAATTGAACCTACATAATAACATGAAACTATTAATAATAATCAAATAGGATATTATTCAGCCACAATAAGAAGGATATCTTGCTATTTTTTTGACAACATGAGGGTATTATGTTAATTGAAAGTATCAGATAAAAATAACTATGATGTTACTGTATATGTAAATCTCACAGATAATAGGAAATAGATTAGTGGGTAGGGGGAGTAGAAATAGAGAGTAAAATAGATGAATGTAGTCAAAAGGTAGAAACTTACCCTGGCTGAAGGCTCAGTGGAATGGCACCAGCCTGGGAACCCAAAGGTCACTGGTTCAATTGCCAGTCAGAGCACATAACCAGGTTGCAAGCCAGATCTCCTACCAGGTCTATAGCTGGAGGCAGGTAAAAGGCAACCATACATTGATGTTTCTCTCCCTCTCTGCTTCCCCTCCCTTCCTCTCTCTCTCTAAAAAAAAAATAATTTAAAACATCTTTTTAAAATAATTAATTAATTTAAAAATGCTCATCACAAGAAAACAATTGTGAATATGTATGGTAGTAGATGTTAACTAGACTTATGGTGGTGATCATTTTGCAATATATACATATATTTAACCATAATTTTGTACACTTGAAACTAATATAATGTTATATGTCAATTATACCTCAAATATAATAACAATCAGATAACTTTAATTTAGAGAAAGGAATTTACTGTGAGGAGAAAAAATAATCATAATAAAGTAAACAAAGAGGATACTATTTGCAAAACATAACCAATAATCTCTTTAATATAGTGCCAATTCCTTCAAATCTGTAAGAAAAGAGTTAAGGTGGGATTGACTTTGGGGGGAATGGGTGGGTGGGGAGGGGGACAGAGGGGAGCAAAAAGGGGATGGATGTAATACAACAACAATAAAATTAAAAAAAAAAGAAAAGAAAAGAATTAACAATCCAATAGCAAAAATGAAGACATTTAGGAAAGGAACAATATACTGATTTTAAAATGTGAACTTTTTTATCTTACTCATAGTAAGAAAAACAAAAATTAAAACCAAATCAAGTACTATTTTCTAAGCTATAGACTTGACAAAGATCAGGAAGCTTAACACATTTCAGTTGTCAAGAGTATAGAAAAATAATCACTTTGATGTATTGGTGGTGGGAGTATAAATTGCTAAAACTTCCATGAAGTGAAATAGGCAAATCAAAATTTTAAATGTGTGTGCCTTTGAACCCAATAATTTTACTTAAAAGAATTTATCCCACGGTTATGTTCAATGATGTGGTAATGACATATATATAAGGACAGGCTTTGCAGCACTTTTCATAATAGGAAACAACTTAGGGAATAAATTAGGGCACAGTTATACAATGTAATATTCTATAATGGTTAAAAATAGTAAGGAAGCCCTGGCTGGTGGCACAGTGGATAAGGCACCAACCTATGAACCCAAAGGTTGCTGGTTCGATTCCCAGCCAAGGCAATATAACCAGGTCTCCAGCCAGGTCTGTAGCTGGAGGCAGGTGAAAGGCAACCACACATTAATGTCTCTCTCCCTCTCTGCCTCTCTCCCTTCCCCTCTCTCTGAAAATAATAAATAAAATCTTTTTTTAAAAATAGTAAGGCACATCTTCACATTCTTATATGGAAACATATTGAAAATATATTGAGAAAAATTCAAGGTGATTAAACACTACTATTTTGTAAAAAAAAAAAAAATGTGTGTGTGAGTGTGTATACACACAGATCATACACACACAAATAACTGCACCTGTATAGGCACAGAACTCCTCTGGAAGAATATAAAAATTATAATAAATAAAATAAACACCTGATAAATTGCTTCCTTATAATGTCGAGCACAGGGTAGATAAAATCCAGCAGCTAATTAATCTTTGTTTTTTGTCTCAAATTTGCCCCTCCTTTCATTTCTTCATTTTAAAAAAGGTACTGCTACTTATTCCATTAATTATGTCAGAAAAGTGGGAGTCAGTTTTCTTCCTCCTCCTTCCCTTGCCTCCATCCCTACATTAAAATAATCATCAAATCATGTTAATTTTACCTCCAAAACATAACTCTTCATCTACTTCTGTGGCAGATACTGGTTGCTCTCCATTGTTCATTGTTCCTTTTGTCCTTAGTCATGAAATTCCAGATCTTCCACTGGATCTGTTGTCCCTAGAATAACCATTTTATCTTCCAGCACTCCTTTCAACTATATTGGAACCATGTTCTGTCCAAAGAGCTATAACTAAAAGTGTCATGTGCAATTTCTAGAAATGCCCTTGAAGGGAGGGGACATAGGCTTTCCCTCCCTTCCTCATTATGTTGTCTGTAATGAAAATAACTGGATGGAATTAGAGCAGCCGTGCTGGACCAAGAGGTAAAAGCCACATGTTGAAAAACAAGATGAAAATGATCTTGTCATTGGTGACTGAAGCCTCCAATCTAATTCTAGGGTAACAATATGCAGACTTCAATTATGTGAAAGAAAAATAAACATCTATCTGTCCCATGTACTATAATAATGGATTTTTCAGGCACAGCTTTATCAAATGATAAGGTGTCTCTCCATTTCAGGGTTCAATCCAAGCCCAATCCATTTCCCTGAACTCCTTGCAAAAGCATCCTAACTGTTCCCACCACATTCATTCAATTCTACACATATCAACCAGAACATTCCTCCAAAAGCACACGTGATTAAATCACTCCTTTGTTTACAATTGCTCCATGAATTCCCATTAAGTTTTAAATGCACAGTATGACCCATTCAATCTTAGATTTTCTGGCTCCTAACACTTCAGAAGCTCACCCCTTGCTCTTCTGTCTCACTCTCACACTGCAACTACATTAAAGCTTCAAAAACCCTGTTTTCTCTACTGTAGGCATCAGCTTAAATCTTTTCTCCTCAATCCCTGTGGCCTAATCCCCACTAATCTTTCAGGTCACTGACAAATGGTAACTTCCATTTCCCTATAATCACCACAATTCTGTTCTGCTGTAGCCATCGTGTCACAAGGGACCAACCGCTGCATTGGCTGTGAGTAACCTGCTGCATCTGCCCATAGTAGCGATAAGTTTACCCCTTAATCCCAAACCTTCCCTCCATGGATTAACAAGAAAGCCAGTAATTAAGTGGGGAATGGAGTGTGAAGGCTACCTGGTATCTGTAGATGGCTACATGAGCACACAGTTTGCAAGTGCGGAAAAATATATAGATGGAGCATTGTCTGGACACCTGGGTGAAGTTTTAATAAGATGTGATAATGTCCTTTATATCAGGAGTGTTGCAGAAGAGGGAGAAGATGAGGAAATGAGAGAACAGCGTCTTTTGTGGGGAATATATGTATATATATATATATATATATGTGTATATATATATATATATATATATATATATATATATATATATACTTCTAGAAAATAAAGATTTGTGTTTTTCAACTTGAAAAAAAAAAACTGTAACTTCCTTAGGAATTATAGTGAGGAGCCATTTCTTTCTAGTCCTTATTTCCACCAACGCAAATTATTTATGCAATTATTCCTTTAATGCAAAGGGTTCAGATGGTGTCTTAGTCCATCTAAAGTGCCTACACTTTGGGGGGAATGGGTGGGTGGGGAGGGGGACAGAGGGGAGCAAAAAAGGGGATGGACGTAATACAACAACAATAAATTTTTTTTAAAGTAAATAAATAAAAATAAAGTGCCTACAGATGCATTCCATGGCTCATACAGTACTTTCTAAAATTAAATTTGAAGAACTTTAATCAGTATATCCCTTTTTTTTTTTCTTGTCATAGGTTCCACCAGTTCATGTCATTTCACCAACTTATATCTCGTTCCCCTATTTTCTAGGCCTTTGTATCTTTGGCCTGTTTCCCCTGATAAACTAGAGGCTCCATTACAGTAATATAGATGCTTACCATCCACATGATTCTGTGTCCTCTATTTTAATATGCTTGTGACATATTAAGGTGCTGTAGAACCTTACTTCCAAGGATGGAAGACAATGAATGAACTGCTCTTGCCACCATTACTGACAGCCTTTTCTTCTTGTGTTGTTTGTTAGTTTATATGTTCATTTGTTGGTTTGGTTTTTTTTTAAGATTTTATTTATTATTTTTCAGAGTCGGGTAGGAAGAGAGGCAGAGAGGGAGAGAGACATCAATGTATGGTTGCCTTTCACCTGCCTCCAACTATAGACCTGGCTTGCAACCTGGTTATGTGCCCTGGCTGGGGAATCAAACCATCAACCTTTGGGTTCACAGGCCGGCACCTTATCCACTGTGCCATCAGCCAGGGCTCATTTGTTTTTAATATCAGATACTCTAGGGAGATAAACGTGAAGAAGCATCCATTAGGTAATTACACCAAATTCTGAGTGAAATTAGCACATGATTCTGAACTTTAAAGCCAAACTTCACTTTTTTCTATTAATGGACTAAATAGAAAGTAAAATTATATCTTTATATTTCTGAAAGTTTTGAGAAGTGCACAAAAATATTTCATCTGGGCAATTATAGTTCTGCCATCAAGGAGTTAGGGCCTTGATGTCAGTGACCCCAATTCCCCACTGCTTTTTCATAAACTCAAGATGCTCCAAAGTGTATGTTCCTATAGTCTGTCTGTACTAATGATAACACCAAAAGTAAATCCAGACCACACTGCTACAAAGCCTTATCACATTAAACATGGTGCTTAGTAGAAACAGAAATTTTTGCTGTCTGTCAGTAATTTTAAAGTGAAGATACAAAACAGCAAGTCCCTGGACTTTTCATTTGTCCTTTTATGTTTTCTATTTCCTTATCCCTTATAATGGCAAAAGTTTGAGGATTTGTAGTTATTTTATTATTTTTTGAGGTTAGCAAACCCAGAAACTCTTTTATAAAGCCCTGAAACCTTCTCTACATTTTGACAGAGAGCATTGAGTCTGAGTCACTTCTGAAAATTAAATTCCAGATTCTCCATCCCTACACATCATTATACACTTTAATTGCTTTGAAAATTTTTTATTCTATTTTAACGTACATAGATTTTAGTAGGGCTTCTTCACTTGGTGAAGACTGAACTCTTGTGAATCTCTCTAAGTACTTCCGAGTTATTTAAACTCTAGATGAATACACTAGAATCCTTTTTTTAAATGTTCATGAGAGAGAGAAAAAGAAATCAGTTTAAACTTAATGTAACATTCAAAATCAAAAATTGAAATGGAATATAGTTTTCTTTTTTAAAAAGATCTAGATGGAAAATATTTCCGTAAGCAAAACAGTAAGAATATTT
Source organism: Noctilio leporinus (assembly GCA_004026585.1). Classification (NCBI taxonomy): domain Eukaryota; kingdom Metazoa; phylum Chordata; class Mammalia; order Chiroptera; family Noctilionidae; genus Noctilio; species Noctilio leporinus. The sequence continues at coordinate 33,526 of PVIW01004663.1, read as the reverse complement.
ATTTCCTGCCATTAAAATAAAACACTTAATGTTAATGAAAGTCAATTATAAATTGAACAGAACTGATGTTATGACAATTTTCCCCCATTGGTATAATATCTCACCAAGTACAAAAACCAAAACATCAGACCATTAGTTTTGTTGTTTATTTAAATAAAATAGCTAAATGGTTTAGCACAACATTATCTATTTTTCTACTTTCCATCCTTTCCCTTCTCATCATAGTTTGTTGAATTAATTTGAAGACCAAATGCGATCACTTTCTGTAACTTCAGCTCTCCATTTTAAAATATCTCCACTGGCCTTTTCTGCTACTCACTAGAAAGACAAATCACACTGTCTAAACTTATGAAACGTGTGCTGCTGTGGCTGTTTCTGGTTGTTGAGAGCAATCCATTTAACAACTCTGTGCCCTTCAAAAAAATGAGTTCCCACAAAACTCCAAGTTCGCTAAATTGCCCTCACCACAGTTTTTAGATGATAAGTTGTTCCATGTTTCATGAGATGTCTCAGAAAATCCAAAATCATTTGACTCTGTCATCGATGCAATCACTGATAATAACAACAGCTAGTATTTATTGAGCACTTACCCTCCTCCAGGTGCCATGTTAAGCATTTTATATGTGCAATCTCATTTTTTCTTCCTAATCACTCACTATTAGTCAGGAATATTTGCCTTGCAAATGGCAAAAAAACCCAGCTCAAAAATGTTTTAAGTAAAAGAAAAAGAATAGGCTTGGGTATGTGGAGGTCTCACAACATAACTGGTCCTAAGACATGGCTAGATCCACAGCCTCAACAATATCATGATGGCCCTGCTTTTCTCTTAGATGTCCCTTTACCTTGCTTTAGTCTCAGGCTAGTCCTCTGTTCTTATGAGATGAATGCCATTGGCTCCATGCTTACATTCTAGCAACATAACAGCTTGCTGTGGACTACTGGCTTATACCCACCCACAAATCCATATATGAAGCTCTAACCCCCGATGTGGCTGTATTTGGAGTAGATCCTTTAGGAGGTATGTAAGGTTAAGTGAGGTGTAAGAATGGAGCCCTGATCTGATAGAATGGGTGTCCTCATAAGAGAAGAAGACAATGGAGAGCTCTCTCTCTTCACCATGTAGGGACATAGCAAGGAGGCAGCTGCTTACAAGTTAGTATGAGTTCCTAACAGAAAATGGTCCTACCAGCACCTCCTCGATCTTGCACTTCTCAGCCTTCAAACCTTTGAGAAATTAATTTCTATTGTTTAAACCACTAGTGTATGGCATTTTGTTATGGCAGCCCAGCTGACTAATATACAACCCAACAATCTCAGCAAAAGTCCCAGAATTAATTCCAATTGACCTTCATCAGGTCACATGCCTACCACTGAATTAATCACTATCGAAGTTTCTCTGAGTCTCCTGCTAACCTTTTGAGCTGCAATGTGAAATCAGTCTTATTTGAACTATCAGGATAAACGTTAAGAAAAGGTTATTCCCTAAAGGAAAATTATTACTAAAGAAAAAGGGAAGTGATGCGAAAAAACAACAGGAGTAGGTAATTTCAGAAATACTATGGAGAAGGTATTTCCATTTTATATAAGAGGAAATTAACTGGGCAAGTTTAAGAGACTTGCTGAAAAATTCCTATCTGGTACAAAGCAGAGCTGGGTGGGATTTAGGCTCTCAAGTCTGAACTCAGAGCCATACACTCTTCAGCCTTCTTAATGCTGAAGATCATGAGGAATGGGATATAATACAATTTGAGCCTCCTTTGTGGACAACCTGCTCCACTTCCTTTTATCATAGGGAAATCTGGCAAAATGCTATATAAATAATATGCCATTTTCTCTGATTTTATCAAAATGATAAAAATAAAACCTTCCAGCCAACACAAAAACAAGAAATGATAACTTTTCTGGATTGGATCAATGTTCCATTTAGCCCAACCACATCTTCAACAATGAGTTTGGAATATAAATTTCCCCTGATTACAATCTTAATAAGGATAATCTTTTCCAAGCATTTTAGGGTTCTTTGAAATGTGGCTCTTTTGTCTGTGAATAAATCAAAACATTTAAAATCTCATTTCTCTTGGTTTACATTTCCTGCACAAAGTAGAGTCTCCTTTTATTTCTCCTAAATATGACTCACTTAAGCTGCCAAAAAGGCTGCTCTTTCGCGTTCAAGGTTTGATGAAACAATCTCTATTACTATCCAAATCAGACATTGACCTTAAATTAGCTGGGAGTTTATTCTCCTTCTCATCTTTCCACACTAGATCTTGAATAATTAAGTTTATCTTCATGAGACATTGCTCCCATGACATCTTCAATGCATTTAGCATTTGAATGTGGTTCATAATTATTTAGGGGAAAAGATGCTCCAAGACAAGCCTCCAAAAGAGGTAAGGACTGAGCCATCTTAATATCTCCAGTCCAGATCCATTAGGAACAGAAATCATTAAGGAACAGAGGAGATGATGGAGATGCAGGAAGTGGGGTGGTCATCAGCAATAGGCTGTTGATAAGATCGTCGTTGGTTTTATAACAAAACCAGATTCTAAAACAAAGATCTGACTCTAGAATATTCATGAAAACCCTCTGAACATTTCGTTATAAGCACTGTCGAGGTTTATTACAATCTTGCTGCAAGGACAAAAGCCTCTAAGAAGGTGATGATAATGCATTTTATTTTAGGTATAAGAAAAAACTTGTTAAAAGTCACTAGATTCTTGAGTCTCAGTCTGCAGAGTGGATAGGTGACTGGTTTCCCTGAACAAGACTTTGTTTCATTAACGTTTACCAGAAAATTGCTTAAGCATTTTATGGGGAATGTTAATTTCTTCCCAGAAAGGAGGTTGCAAATTACCTCATTTGAAAGTTCTTTTCATGCCAGGTTTGGGGCAACTTCTATTTCATAGTAATGAACAGGGTTTAAAGGTAATGGTCATGGGGAATTCACATAACACCCTTAAGAATTTGAAACAGTATAGCAGAGAGATTCAGAATTTACAGCAGATAGACCCAGGTTTTCAACCTTAAGTTTATTAGTAAATTTATATATAAAATAGGGATGATAATAACTACCTTGCTGGGGAGGGAATATTAATAAATACTATTTCACTCTTGTTATTTTCTCTGCATTTTAACAATTGATCACTTTCATAGTGATTACTTTTATAGTCATCATTATAATAAACAATGTTTTTTATTATTATAAAAATTTTATAGCAACCAGGACCTGTTTCCAGGATCCTTTCAAGGTCCTGATGTAACTTAAGAATTTAGGCCCTGGCTGCTGGCACAGTGAATAAGGCACCGACCTGAGAACCCAAAGGTCGCTGGTTCAATTTCCAGCCAGGGCACATAGCTAGGTCTCCAGCCAGGTTTCCAGCCAGGTCCTTAGCTAGAGGCAGATGAAAGGCAACCATACATTGATGTCGCTCTCCCTCTCTGCCTCTCTCCCTTCCCTCTTTAAAAATAATAAATAAAATCTCTTTTTTAAAAATTAGAAAATATTTAGGTATAAAAGTCTTAGGAAATACTGAAACATTTAGTTTCATACACTATGGAAGTCAGACAGTCCCAGACCAAATCCAATTCTAAGCGAAGTTTTCACTCAAAAAAATTTATAAGTAGAGAACCAAGATGGCGAAGGAGTAAGTGGAGCTACACCAATCTCCTCCCAACACCAAACTGGAATGACAACTTAATTGGGAAGAAATCATCTGGCATAACCAACAGGGCACCAACTGGAGAGAAGTCGTATTACCAGGGACAGAACAGGAGAGCCAATTCATCACAACGTGACTGGTAGGAAATGCGGAGACTCTGGAGGCTGGCGGGGCTCCCACTGAGGTGACAGCTGAAGGGACAGAGAAACATCTCAGCAGCCATAGCTCCACCTGAGGAGGGTGGGATCTAAACCCCCAACTGGGTTCCCCAGCCTATAGCAACACAGCTGAGAGTGAAACAGCACCCAGCTGTGAAAAGCAAAAAGCCTCCAGGTTTAGCCGCTGGACAGAGAGACTGAATTCTTAAAGGGACCATGCACGAAAATACAGTGGCACCACCTACCCTGGGCTCCTGCAGAGGGAGGGCACAGTGGCTAGAGACACTTAAGGAGGGTTTGGGTCAGCAGCTTTAGGGGGAGAGTTGAGGGAGCAGCATTTGAGTCCAGTGCTGGCCCAACCCCCATATAGCCAGAGATGACCCATCTCCAAAGGGCTGGAACCTGAGGGGAAGCCACAGCCCCACCCATAGGAATTAATCCACCCCACCCAGCAGTGCCTGAACCTGACCTCAGATCACATGCTGATTGGATTAACAACTAAAGGAGACAAAGACAGTGGATCTCTGGTAAAGTCCAACTGGCTGACTAGGCCCAGACTGGGTCACCAGCTGACATCACCAAGCACAGATCCAGGAAGTAAAAAAAATGCACCTCTACACCATGGGTCACACCACTAAGACAGTAAGTCAATGCAGACCAATCCAAGAAGCAGAAACAAACAAGAGTCACCTAAAATGGGGAGACAAAGAAATAAACCCTCAGCAAATGGAAAGGAGGAATCCCCAGGAAGAGTGCAAAATGAAATAGAAGCAAGCACCCTATCAGACATGGAACTCAAAATAATGATGATAGAGAAGCTCAATGAGCTCAGTGAGTTCAAAAAACTACAAACAACTCTAGGGGAACTACAAAGAACTCCAGGAAAGCTACAAGGAACTTACTGAGAACTACACAAGCATTAAAAAGAACATAGAAACCATCAATAGATGCAGGGAAGAAACGAAGAATACCATTTCTGATTGAAGAACACAGTAGAAGGAATCAAAAGCAGGCTAGAGGAAGCAGAGGATCGGATCATTGAGCTGGAAGGTCAATGTAGAAAAAAATTCCCAGGCAGTGCAACAAAATGAAAAAAGACTGAAAAAGAATGAAGAGGTTTTAAGAGAGCTGCAGGACAACATGAAACATAATAACATCAGTATCATAGGGATACCAGAAGGAGAAGGATTCAGCTGTAAAACACATGTGGAGGAAAAACAGAAGGTACTGAAAGAAGTAAGACCTGTGCACAGCCTAAATAAATAAATAAATAAATCTACTATTTAAGATGGAAAACTCCAAAAAGAACAAGTTGTAGTTCCAGTAGCTTAAAATAAAGTTGAATTGTATTATGGGAATGGGGACGATCTGACTCAAAAACCAAATTCATTTTTTACTATGGGTTGGGCACTGTGTCTAGAACAACTTTCATAGAAGTGAGTTCTGCAATACACCATTTCTGTGATATATTTCACAAAAATAGCATTCCAGAGTAAAATAAGTATTAAAGAAGAAAAAGTTTGCTTAATTTTGCTACAATATATCTAAAATACTATCATTTAACATGTAATAATTATGTAAGCTATTGGCATATTTTTAATTTTTTGTATTAACTCTTCAAAATCCAGTATGTACTTTAAATATGTGTAAAGATATGTATGGGTGTAAATGTATTTTTGCATGTGTTTGGTACTATTGCAATTCATATTACTAAAAAAGAGTAATTCTTTAAACAAATGAATTAACATAGGCATTTTGGAATAATAAAAGAAAGCTTTGTATTAATATGATTTGTGAAGCTGACAGAAGGCAGTAATTAAATGGTGAATTATCTGGATGTGAAAGGAAAAAAAAAAGTACACATTGGTGGTTACAGAATAGACAGGGGGATGTTAAAAAGAACAAAGGAAATAGAGAAGCCAAAGAACTTACATGCATGACTCATGGACATGAACTAAGGGGGGCATTGCTGGTGGGAATGGGGTACTGGGTGGAGGGGGACGAAGGGGGGAAAATTGGGACAACTGTAATAGCAAGATAAATAAAATTTATATATTTTTTAATTTATAAGTAAAATTAACTGTCTTTCCCAATAGCCCTTGCCATTAACCAAAACAGGATCAAAGGAAATATTTCTAGTTGTTTTGGGGTGTTTGTTTGTTTGTTAAAAGGCTCTCTGGCTCAAAGGTCTTTCTGTCTTCTGAATAGACCATTAACAAGTTCCTGATGCCCTTGTCCAAACTTCAAAAATCCAGATTAACTCAGGTTTATACATCAAATAAGGAAAACCACCTTCCTAATCATCTTTACCTTCAAACCTGTGTCTGGGGACTGCAGCAGACCTGAGGTGTGGTGGCCTGCTTGTGTAGCAGTGGAGTCCACCCCAGCGCCAGGAACAGAGAGAAGGCTGCAGCCACTGTGTGTCCATGCCAGGGCGCCCTGGAACAGCCAGGACTGAGGCATGGTCAAACCTCTCTCAACTACCACAGGCTTCTGTATGATTACTCCTATTTCCCTCAACAATAGCAGTGCCCATATTTTAAGATGTAAGTTAAAGAAACAGACATTGCATTGTTCGATGCTGGGTTAAATCCTTTCCTATGTTACAATCATTGATTTACTTCACCTATCTCAACACTTACCATAGTTATATCCCTGCTTAATCATCCGATGTACCGACATTATTTGGGCAGCGTGGGTTCCATCCGCTCGCCGCCCTATACAGCGTAACACAAAGATTTGTGGGGAAGGAAAGAGACTTTTAGTAACAGGGTACCCAATTTGGGGGTGCCTAGAGCATACCTGCTGCAAGCCAACCTCTTCCGCCAAGTACAGAAACCCTCGTGTTCCTAAAGAGACTGAACTCCAAAATAACAATCAGAAGTTCCCCATCATGGCACATCTGTCCTTTTGGGACACAAGACGGCTATACAAACGGGTCTCCATCCTCAGGCTCTCTCTGGTGCACACTTGTGGGCTTTAATGTTGCCATCACCTCAAGCAGCTCACACCCCCCACCCCTACCCCGGGTCTGGGGTGCTCTGCCAAATCACTCCAGATGTCCTTCTGCAGGGGTAGCTCGATCCACCGGGCCCCAACGCCTGAAACTGCCTGCACCCCTGCACCAAGGCACATTCCCAGCTCACGCCTCCACGTGCTGCTCCCAGCCTCTTGCACTGCGCTCAGAGCGAGAAAATGGAAGCAGGCCAGGACCCATGCTCTGTGCTGCTCAGGGTCGTAGCATCCCCCCGGCTGGCAGCAGCGAGGCACATCCTAGCACAGGTCTTGGCCTCTGCAAGCTGGCTTCCAGCCTTACCAGGCCTAAACCTCAAGCGGGCTGCATCTGCTGGCCCCGCAAGCACTCCGGCCAGCGCTCCCCAACCAGGGGTGCAATGCAAAACAGAGGGACAGACTTCTGGGCACATTCTGTTTTCAAATCCTCTCCCAAAATCCCACGTGCTGTGGAAGAGTCCAGCTTTTCAAAAAATGTGAGCCAATGTCTACGCGTTGTCTTTGCCCCTCTTCCAGTCGACGTTTGCAGAAAAGGGCAGAAGTTACCCAGCCACGCGCAGGGGAACAAGCAGATGTCTTGGCCCTGGGCAGGGAGGGCATCCGGCCACTGCTGTGGCTCGCTAACCGACCACCACATACAAAGCTTCATAGCTTTTGACCTTTCAGCCTCAATGCGCAAGCTCCCTCTGGTGGAGGGGGTGGGGGGCCTGGGGGACTGATCAAGTTTGCTGTTTATAGCTGCTTCAGGCAGCAGCCTCCCCACACAGCCCCTCCCTTGGTGCGCTGCTCAGTTGCCCGGGCAACGCACGTAGATTTATTTCCAGTTGCCTCCCTCGGCCTCCTCCAGCTGAGGGCTGTTTCAACCTGCTGCTTGGACATTCTGCCTTGGCATTTCTCCCTGCTCTCTTAGGGGGAGGTGCTGGCTCTGGCTCCCCCGTGATTTGGCCAGACCCCTGTATTACACTTCTGGAATGAGGGTTGGACGTTCCTGGGGAAACTGTCTGCCTTGCTTAGTGTCTGGAGTCTAGCACAGCGCCTGATGAGCAAATGTACAGAGCATAGGTGATCAAATAAATATTTGATTGTAATGGATTACTTGAAATTTATAGGAGACAGAACGTACCACACAATTAAGGTGATGATTTTCTTTAGGTTATTGTAATAGGGAAAAAGTTCATTTTACCAAAAGGACAGGAGTTTGAATAAGCAAGGGGATCATCCTCCAGTTTTCTGGGAGGCATGAGCCAAGATGGGGAAGGATTTTACCTCCACATTTTAGAGGGCAGGTGATCCCTTGCATTAGCCATGTCCCAGAACACAAAAGAGTGAGGAAATTTCTCAACTGGTGCTGTTCAGATGAAGTTCAACATTGTCAAAATAAAGTATGTAAAGCACTTAGCACTGAGACTAAAAGCTCATTGTAGGCCCTTGTAGGTGACAGCCATTGTTTTTTAGAATAAACAGAAGACTAGGAGTTTCCTCAACAACAGTTGTTCCCAACAATGCCTGAGGTCCTTGGCTGCTCCTCCCTCTGGCTGCCTGCCAGGCTCCTGGTAATTTAAAGGGCCCTCACTGGCTTCCTTCCATCACTCCTACTGCCTGCTCATCCACTCATCTCCCTTTACGTACGACCTGTCCCTGTCCAGCACCCTGCCCAACATGACTCACACAGTAGGTGTTTTCTAAACACATAAATTAAATGAATGCATGCCTAAAAGCCTGTGTTAGAAAATCTAATGCCATATTTATAATAATAATTGTCCCTGTTTTTTTCTCTGGATAATGCACATATGTGGCTGCAGAATCATGTTGGCTTGTGTTAATAGGCAAGAATTTACCGTGACACAAGAGTCTTTTCTTGTGTCATTGTTTAGAATCATCCTTTTGAAATATTTGGAACTTTTCTGTCCTAAATGCATTACAACACACATGTCCACACTTCAACTCATTGACCACTTCCTGGCCTGTTAGCACAGCCTCCTAAGATTTCCATGCAGGCCATTCTCACAGCTTGGCTTTTCTTTATTCAGAGTAGGTCAGTGTTAGCTGTAGATTTGGAGAGTTCAGTGTGCAAACTCTTCTCCCTTTCTCTGGATCATTTATAAAGGTCTTAAATAAGACTAACCCAGACCAATCCCTGAGGAGTCCTACTGTTTCCCCTTTCCTTCCAAACAAATGTACATTTCTACCTACTCATTTTATTTCCATTTTGTTGCCATTCTATGACAAAAACAGTTCCCATTAAATTGTACTTTGGGTCTCACAAAGCACAAAATGTCACTGGAGAGATAGATGCAATTTTTAATGTGCTGATATGACACTATGCCCCTCGCTGAGCTACTTAAGAACCATTTAACCGAAGGTTAAATGTCCCCGTAGAAATACAGGCAAGACAGATGGCCAGCAGATTAACACGTGTTTGTGCATGTTGCAGCCAAATGTGTGCATTATTATCTGCTGTGGTGCAAGAGAATATTTGAAACCCAAATTTCATCAAGAGCATTTATTTAGTAGTTGAGGTTTCAGAATTATGAAGACTTCAGCATGAAGATGTGCTCATTTAGAAATGTTGCATCCTTAGGAGTGAGTCTTTGTGCATTGTTTCATAGAAACCTTGGAGCAGAAAGGAGAGGGGGATAATGGTGGAAGAAAGAAGAAGGGATCAAAGAACATGTATGAATGACCCATGGACATAGACAATGCTGTGGGGATGGACTATGGGAGTGGCAAAGGAGGGCAAAGAGGGAAAATTTGGGACAACTGTAATAGAATAACAATTTAAAAAAAAAGAAACCTTGGAGAGCTCTATGTGAACTTAAAACTCTAAATATACATGAACCAAAATTACCCTCTGTACCTGTGTTAAATTTGACATTTGTTAACTCTTCAGGATTCATCAAAAAGTACTCAAGGGATACTCATGTTTATAACATTTAGAATGGGGATCACATTATATTTGTCTCTATATCACAGGAGACTAGCACACAGTAGGTAGTTACCACATATTTGATGAATGAGTGAAAGAATGACTAAAACAAACCACCCAGCACTCTTCCCTATCCCTGGCATAACCATGCCACTGAAAATGGGAGCAAGGTTTATTAAGGAAACCTGGAAGGTACTTGATGTATTTCACTTCAGCAGAGTGACTAGAGCACAGGCTGAGGCAAAAACCCAAATTAGCACATGACTAAGTTCCCAAACCCATTTTTCCGCCCACATTACTTCCTTTTTTCCCTGCTGCTGCTGCCCAAGATAGGAGCAAGGGTTCTCCTGCCAAATGCCACCCATCAGCTAGGGCTGCCATAACAAATCACCACAGATTGGGTGAATTAAACAATAGAAATTTATTTCTCACAATTTTGGAGGCCAGAAGTTCAAGATGAAGATGTTGGCAGGTTTGATTTCACCTAGGGCCTCTCACCTTACCTTTTCTCTGTATCCTCACATGGCCTTTTCTCTACACATCCCTGAATCTCCTCCTCTTCTGAGGATACCAGTCCTATTGGATGAGAACCCCACCCTTAGAACCTCAGGAAACCTCTGTAAATCACCTCCTCAAAGGCTCCAGCTCCAAATACAGTTACATTAGAGGGTAAGGGAAGAGGTGGGGGGTGGGGCCACCTCACACGCCCTCACTGTAGCTCCAAGGTGGTTTAAGTACAAGAATAACCTCTTACCCTTTTTCCTCGGGGCCCTTACCCAACCCAAATCAAAACTCCCATTTTAAGGCATTTTTTAGTCCACCTGCATGCAATTGGTAAGCAAGTATTTGAGCTTTTATTGTGTGCTAGGTCCCTTGAAATATATCAGGAAATAAAAAAGGTAAAGATACCTGATATCAGGAAACTATCGTGGAGGATGGTGATGACAAACAATAGATAATAAATGTAGTAAATTATACAATATGCTCTGGGGAAAATTTTTTTTTACGAACAGGTAAGGAGATTAAAGCGAAGATGTGGAGAAGGTTTGCTGTAATAAATAGGTAAGCCTTATTGAGAAAGTGATATTCAAATAAAGACAAAAAAAAAAAAAGGTGACGGATAAGCTAGGTACACATCTTGGGCACAAAGAGACACAAAAGAAACAACCAAAGAGCCACAGCTGGGTCAAGCCTGCCTAGAGCTGTAGTAAGAGGCCAGTGTGGCTGGAAAGAGAAGGAAAGAATAGTAAGAAATAGGTCAGGGAGGTGAGGGATGAGGGCAGGGAGCTGGCGGAGAGCCACTACAAGCTCTTTGGCTTTTACTGTTTGCGTAACTGGATTTTAAACAGAGGAATGACTTGATCCAACTTGTGTTTAAAAAGATCACTTTTAACCTCAAAATAAAATGTGGAGGAGGGAGTTAACAGATAGAGATTTTGTGTGTGATAAAAGTTAAGTTGTTATCAGCATAAAATGTGTATATATAAATTGACCTTCAGAAATGAAAGGAAGATTTATAAATAAAAAAGCTTCCCAAGCAAACAAAAGCTGAGGGAGTCCATCATTATTAGACCTGCTTTACAAGAAATGCTGAAAGGAGTTTTTGAAGATGAAATGAAAGGATACCAATTAATAACATGAAAACATATGAAAATATACAACACACTGGTAAAGGCAGTAAAAAATCAAATTCAGAACACTCACTGTAATACAGTGGAATGTTAACCACTTAACTCTTGTATAAAGGTTAAAGGATAAAAGTATTTTTAAATGACTATAACCACAATTTGTTAATAAACACACGATATAAAGTGGATAACTTTGTGACATCAAGAATATAAAAGGGGGGTAAAAGGGTATAATTTTTGTAATCAAAATTAAGTTGTTATTGGTGTACAATAGACTGTTTCATCTATAAGATGTTTTACATAAACCTCATGGTAACCACAAAGCAAAAACCTACAGTATATGTACAAAAAATAAATACCAAATCAAAATATACTACTACAGAAAAATCATGAATTCACAAAGGTAAGCAGCAAAAGAGGGGCAGAAAAGAACAAAGTAACTATAAAGCAGTCAGCAAATAATTTTAAAATGGCATTAGTAAGTCCTTCCTTGTCAATAACTACCCTAAATGTAAGTGGAGGAAATTATCCAATCAAAAGGCATAGAGTGTCTGGATAGATGAAAGTTAAGACTCAAGAAATACTGCCTACAAGATTGTCACTTAACTTTAAAGACGCACATAGTTTCAAAGTGAAGGGATATAAAAAATATTCCATGCAAATGAAACAAAAAAAGATCAGTAGTGGTTATATTAGACAAATTGACTTTAAATCAAAAAATATCACAAGTGACAAAAAATGGTCCATATATTATGATAAATTGGACAAGTCACCAAAAGGATTTAACAATTGTAAAACATATATGCATCCAACATTGGAGTATCTAAATATATTAAGTAAACTAACAGATGTGCAAACAGATACAGACAACAGCATAATAATAGTAGAGCACTTCAATACCCCACTTTCAGCAATGGACAGATCATCCAGACAGAAAGTCAATAAAAAAGCATTGAGCTTGAACTATACTTTAGAGCAAATAAACCTAACAGAAATACACAGAACATCCTGATCTCTAGTAACCAAATACACATTCTTCCCAAGCCCACATGGAACATTCTCTAGGATAAATTATTTGCATCAAGTCATCATATCGTACATCTTAAAATTATACAATGTCATATGTATAAATTATACCTTAGCAAAGCTGCTGGAGAAAAGATCACTCTTGCTCCATTCAGAAAGCAGTAAGGAGGTGTGAGAGGTGGGCGAAGGGAAGAAGCCCAGAGAGCAGTGAGGAAGCTGCATAGAGACTTGGCAACAGTGAGGTAATAGGTAGTCATCAGATGCTGGATACACGCTAAAGACTGAACCATCAGAACTCCCTCAGAATTGGATGCAAAGCATCAGAAAAAGAAAGGAATTGAGGAAGACTTCAGGGATGGAGAAGTCTTCGGCAGAGCCATTTTTCTTTTTCTTGGAGAGAGGAGTGAGTGTGAGGAGCAAGAGGTAAAATCAGAAGTTCAGCTTTGGGCATGTTGCATCTGAGACGTCTAGATGGGAGATGAGTGCCAGGCAGTTGGATATACTGTATGTGACAAGATTTAGGGGAGAGATTAGAGCTGGAAATATGAACTGAAAAGTCATATTTTCCCATGTAGAGATGGTGTTTAAAAGCATGAGGTGGGCTGAGATCCCCAAGTGAGTGAGCACACTAGAAGAGGACCACCAACCAAGGACAGAGTGTAAGGCACTCCAGGAATGACAGGGAAGAAGAAAGCCAGCAAACCAACCAAAATGTACCAGGTGAGGGAGGCCAAACAATAGAAGAGCTTTGGATCAAATATTGAGGAAAGAGAAGACTTAAGTGATTCAGATGTAAATGAGTCAAATAGGAGGAGGATTAAGCATTGGCAAGGGGAGTCAGCAGCTGTGGAAGTCATTCCACACTAAATGAAGACTAACAGGCCCTCAGAGACTCCATTCATCCCCAGGGTGTATGCTTATTAATGTGACTGAATTACTAATTAGTGGCAATTTAGGCACTTACTGAGTGTCTTCTGTGCTGGTTAGGCAGCATACAAAGATCCAAAGCTTCAAGGGCAGTCTGGCATGGTCCCTAACATCACAGACTGGGTCTGGTGTTGACTGCAGGTAGTTACAGAGCGGGGTGATGCAGACGCCACAGTGGATCTGTGCAGCACATCCACATCATCTGGAGATTAGCCAGGTTAGTTCAGGGTTTTAATCCTCACTCCATTCCTTACCAGCTGGGTGACCTCAGGCAAATTGACCTTCCTGAGGCTGTCCCCTCACCTGAGAAATAACATCGCTTCAGAGCATACTGGAGATGATTAAATGAGATCATGCACTTAAAACAGAGAATGTGTTTAATAAACGTGATCCTTCCTGTTCCAGTGGATAATCGATGTACTAAGGAGGCCCAGAGGAAGGGGACTGAACAAGCTAACTTCTAACCTTGCCTGGGGAAGTGGTGAAAATGTCAACGAGAAGATGACATCTGAGCTGGGTCACGAAGGTTAAGTAAGAGTTTGCCAGGTTGAGGAAAATAAGATGCTCCAGAAAGAGGGTTTTTTTTGGAATCCTGCCCAGTCTCACCTCTAGAACAGCTTTTAACAGTCACGCTAGGAAAACAACCACCCATCTCAATGATCAAGAGAGCCAGGAAGGCAGAGGCCTGCCTTTCATACACACTTGACTATGTAGAAAACATACCTGCTGCCAAAGAGGATGGGTAGATTGAAGCAGCCTATGAAAGGGGAGAAATGATGGGCTGCAGCCTTTACCTTGAACAACCCCAGGGGACACCATTCACATTGTACTATAAATGCACAGCACCCCATTAAGCACAATATAAGGAATGGGCCCTGGAATGAGCATCCTCTACCTTGCAGAGGATCACTCACAGCCACCAATCTCAGAAAAGCGATGAGCTCTTTTGACCCAACCAAGTGGTATGACCGAGACCCCTGAATCTCTTGACCAACAGACCCAGAAAACCTTAGAAGAGTTTTAGAGCAGCTATTGACCCTGTCCTATCAGGCAATACAAGCAAGTTACATCTAGGAAAATGTAGAAGTACAGTGGATCTACATGTGGGTATGCAAAAATAGAATGCTCTAGATTTCTCTAAGTCAAAGGTACATTTTCAGATACTTCAAAAATGTTTTAAAACCATTTCCCCTTGCATCTTTAACCATTTCCTTTCCTTACGTGCATTCACTGCTTCATTTTAAAACAGAGCTGAGCTGGAAGCATAAAGCTACCTCAGGAAATGAATAGCTTCAGGTTTTTGAACTGGGACTTTTCTCAGGAGAACCCACTTATCTCAGTTGACACACCTGCCTCTACCTGCTTCCAGGTGTCAACAGAAGAAACATCCAAACCTGAAGAGAAATGTTATGAGTGCATCTGACCCAAACCGATAACAATTCCTGGGAAGCAAAACCTAAATGAATTGCAAAAATGCTCCTGAGAACGGCAGTTTTGCAGTTTATTTTATACAAAGGGAGAGGCGTAAGGAGGGTTAAGTGAAATTCACTGGTGGTAGATTAGAGAGATGGAAGTAAGCAATCTCTGAGATTGGATAGAGAGTAAAATGATGAGGCAGATACTTCTTTTACATTGTGAGTACAGGATAGTTAACAATGAACAGTTACAGCACATAGAAAGGGAACTCAGGGAACAAGATAACAATGAGGGATTCTGTGGTCTCATGTTCTGGTGGGAGATTGTGTCCTGGAAGCAGGCTGGAAAAGAGGGGATTATGCTGACATTCCAAAGGTATGTTATCATAGAGGCAAGAAGATAATAGTTTCAGTAAAGATAAAGGTTGGCTTTTGTCAAGGAAGAGACCAGCCTAGGACATGACTACTCACAGTGATTCTATTTTAGTTAGGAAGTTTTCATTTTGAATCATCTATGTGGCTACTTTAGGCCTCCCCTGAGCTTGTCAGGTTTAGTTTGCGGCCTCATTTTTGTCCACACAAGCCCCTGGTAAAGACCACCTTCACCTGAAATTCAACCTGACTGACCTGAACTTTAGAGCCTTTTACTTTCCTCTGGGACCTGGAAGCAGCCCTTTGAAATGTAGTCACCAAGAAATATGAGGCTCTGAGATATCCAGCCAAGACGTAGACACTATTTCACACAACCATAAGGATGACAACTATCCCCAAACAAACAAAAAATCATAACTTTTTTAATTGGAAAAAAAATAAAAACCAGAACCACCAGAAAATCAGATTATATGAAAGTCCAACAAACAGAAATTTGAATGATACTTGTGCAGACAAGTTGGAGGCAGAGACAGGGAGCCAGGCCAGAGAGGACGCAATGTGGCAATGGCAAGGCAGCCACTGCAGCTAGTGGAACGAGCAGTCCCACATTCATGTGTGGCGAATAAAAGCCAGGAGGGACACTTGATAGCTATCCCAGCCCCAGGTTAGACCTCACAGCTCAGTTTCAGAGCCAGGAAGGTAAAGCCTTATTACTTCTGGCTGTGAAAACCAGTGGGGGTTGGGGGCTGTGGAAGAAACTGCCTGTCTCTCAGGAGAGTCCATTTACAGGCCCCCATGGTCCTACAATACACACAAACCCACCCACTCTGGGAATCACCATCAGGATAAGCTAGCAGGGTCCAGTCACATACAGGAAGTAGATGAAGTGACTGGAAAAGGGGCGAGTGCCAAGCAAGTGACATGATTTCCTCTCTGACCCCTCCCCCACATACAGCACCACAAAGTGGTGGAACAGGTCACCCGCCCTGATAAAAACCTAAGGCTCCACTGCTTACAATGTAACAGGTGTGGCAGCTCTACCAAGCGCAGGGAGGCAAACACAGGAAGGCTGTCGAGTTGAGGAGATAGGGAAGTATAGCCCAGGTGAAGGAGCAGATCAAATCTTTAGAAAGAAAACTAAGTGAAAAGGAGATAGCCAACTTATCAGATGCAGAGTTCAAAACACTGGTGATAATGATGCTCAGAGAAATGATTGAGTACTGCAAATGCATAAGGGAAGAAGTGAAGGCTACATTAAGTTAATAAAGAAAAATTCATGTAGAACTAATAGTGAAAGAAAGGAAGCTGGAGTTCAAATCAATGAATTGGAACATAAGAAAGAAATAAACAGTCGCCCAGTACAGAATGAGGAAACAAGAATTCAGCAAAAGAGGAGTAAGAAGACTTTGGGATATCTCCAAAAGTGCCAGCATCTCAATCATAGGGATGCCAGGAGAAGAGGTAGAGCAAGAAGTTGAAAACTTATCTGAAAAAATAAGAGCCCTGGCTGGTAGCACAGAGAACAAGGTGCTGGCCTGCAAACCCAAAGGTCGCTTGATTGATTCCCTACCCAGAGCACATAATGAGGTTGCAAGCCAGGTCTCCAGCCAGGTCCAAGGCTGGAGGCTGGCGAAAGGCAACCATACATTGATGTTTCTCTCCTTCTCTGCCTCTCTCCCTTCCTCTCTCTCTGAAATAATAAATAAAAGTCATCTATTTAAAAAAAAAAAAAAAAGAAAGAAAGAAAGAAAGAAAGAAAGAAAGAAAGAAAGAAAGGAAAGGAAAAATGAGAGAAAACTTCCCTAATTTGGCAAAAGAAATAGACATTTAAGTCCAGGAAGCACAGAGTCCCAAACAAGTTGGACACAAAGAAGACCACACCAAGACACATCAAAATTAAAACAGTAGGGTTAAAGATAAACAAAACAAACAACAAGCAAAACAGAACCAGATATATGAATACAGTGAATAGGCCTTCAGTGGGCAGGGGAAAGGAGGTTGAGGGGAGGGAGGAGGAAGAGGCAAAGAAGGGGAGCAGTTTAGACAAGAACCTAGTATGGAAGAACCATGGACATGGACAACATGTGGAATTAACTTTGTGGGGGAGTGGATGGGTGGGGAAGAAGACAGAGGGGAGCAAAAAGGGGATGGATGTAATACAACAATAGAATTAAATTTAAAAAAAGAAGAAGAAGAGTTACATACAAAAGGGTTCCTATATGCCTGTCAGCTGATTTCTCAAAAGAAGCTTTTTGCAGGAAAGAAGGGGCTGGCAAGAAGTATTAAAAGTGATGAAAAATAAGGACTTACAACCAAGGTTACTCATCCTGCAAAGCTATTATTTAGCATGGAGGGCAGACGAAGTACTTCCCAGACAAGGTAAAGCTAAAGGAATTCATCATCACCAAGCCATACAATATGAAATGCTAAAGGGACTTATTTAAGAAAAAGAAGATCAAAACTATGAACAGTAAAATGACAACAAACTTACAACTATCAACAAGTGAATCTAAAAACAAAATAAACCAATAACTAGAATAGGAACAGAATCATAGATATAGAGATCATATGGAAGGGTTAGCAGTGGGAAGGGGGGAAAAGGGAGAATGGGAGAAAAGGTAACAGGGATTAAGAAGCATAATTGGTAGGAACAAAATACACAGAGGGATGTTAATAATAGTAAAAGAAATGGAGAAACAAAGAGCTTATGTGCTTGACCCATGGACAAGAAACTAAATGGGATTTCCAGAGTAAAGGGGGGATACCAGGCAGAGGGGAGCAAAGGAGGAAAATCTGGAGAACTGTAATAGCATGATCAATAAAATATACTTTAAAAAAAGAGAGAAAGAAAGAAATATATGCCCCCTATCTACCAGGCTCTGTGGGAGATTAGCACCAGTTAGCAAAATACAGATGGCCTTCCTAATCTCATTGACCAAGATCCTCCAGTACTTTTCCACTAGCTCACCTCAGTGTTGCAAGTCCTCCTGTCTTTTGTTTAGGTGGAGTTGAGTTCATTCCCTCCTGTATTGCAGTTGTTTAGACCCCTCCTACAATATTCTTGAGTAAAGCCTTCCTTGCCTGTTTAACTGTCCAATGCAGTTTTTCTGTGACAGCCCTTTGTTTTTATTAAATAGACTTCCTCTCTTTCAGGCTCTGGGCATTCATTGCCCAACCTGCTCTCAGCAGGCTGAGGGAAGTCTCAGCCGTAGACAATTCCCAGCTGCTATTTGCAACTTACCTAAGAGCAGCAGCCCAGGTGATTGCTTGAGTTCTTTTTTCACGAGCAGACAAACCAGAGAACAGATGTCAAATTACATTATGCGACACGAGGATGCACCATTCCTTTGTCTCCTTTCTTCCAAAGATTTTCCGTTACCCAATGCTCAGTTCTGTGTATGCCTAAATATTAATTTCTATTTCTATGTTCTTAGGTCCTTGTCAAAACAAACCATTTTCTGCCAGCCAAAAGCTAGCAAAGAGACAGCAGGAAAGAACACAGGTTCTGGTTCCGGTTCTGCTGCTAAGCAGTGGCTGGTTTGATCCTAGGAAAACCTGAGCCCTTCCCTGGATTTTTTCTTTTTCTTTTTTTCAATCAGAGCAGAAAAGAAGCAGAATGAGACCAAGGACTCTCCATCTTTCCTTATTTATGTCTCGCTAATTAGCAGGTCAAATAACCTGCCTCCCACCAGGAGAGGGCTGAAAGCCAACTTCTCCCAAGGATTATTGATATAGTTACAGGCCCCCTGTTGCTCTATTTATCCTTTTCTGTGTGTTTAAACATTGCAGTGATAGAGCTAAGAATAAATGTTATCGCTATCATTTCTAAGCAGTAGAAAAAGTCATTCCGTTAGTGGTTCAAACTTGTAATAATTTCATTGGCATATGTTATTGCTATAAATCTAAAACACAAAAAAGTATTTTTAATTGTAGTAGTTTCATGTATGGTAATGGGAGGGGAGTGATTAAAAGACATAAGAAGACTAGCAGAAAGGAACAAGAGGCACGGGGAAAAAAGGAGAGAGAGAAGCAGAATGAAGGTGACTAGAGCGGGCAGGAAGAAGGGGGAAAGCGGGGAAAGGGCTCAGTTGAGGAGCTAGGGTGACGGACGGACGGACTCATGGACGTGAACAAGGATCTGGGGCTTGCCTATGGTGCAGGAGGAGAAGGGTAGGGCAGGGGAGAGCCATGGAGGGAAAATGAAACAATTGTAATACAACAGTAATAAATAAAATTCATCAAAATAAAAAATAATGAAGGAAAACTTCCCTAATTTGATGAAGGAAACAGGCATACAAGACCAGGAAACACAGAGTCCCAAACAATCATAATTATCATCATAATTAAAATGTCAAAGATTAAACATAAAGAGAGGCTCTTAAAAGCAGCAAGAGAAAAGAAAAGAGTAATCTCCTAAGGAGTTCACATAAGATTACTGGCTAATTTCTCAAAAGCAACTTTGCAGGCAAGAAGGGGCTGGTAAGAAGTATTCAAAGTTATGAAAAGCAAAGACCTACAACCTAGATTACTCTATGCAGCAAAGCTATCATTTGGAATGGAAGGGCAGATAAAATGCTTCCTAGGCAATGTAAAGATTTCATCAATACCAGGCCATTGTTACATGAAATGTTAAAGGGACTTATTAAGAAGAAAAAAGATCAAAACCATGAACATTAAAAAGGCAACAGACTTTGGTGGGGGAGTGGATGGGTGGGGAAGGGGACAGAGGGGAGTAAAAAAGGGATGGATGTAATACAACAACAATAAAATTAAATGGAAAAAAAAGGCAACAAATTCACAACTATCAACAACTAAATAAACAAACAAAGCAAACAACCAGAACAGGAATAGAATCATAGGTAAGGAGATCATTTGGAGGATTATCAGCTAGGAGGAGGAAAAGGGAGAAATGGGGAAATGGTACAGGGATTAAGAAGCATAATTGGTGGGTACAAGGTAGGCGGGGGGAAGTTAAGAATAACATAGGAAAGGGTGAAGCCAAAGCACTTATATGTATGACCAATGGACATGAACTAAGGGGAGATTGCTGGAAGGAAGGGGGGTACTAGGTGGAGGCGGACAAAGGTGGAAAGATGGGACAATTGTAATAGCATAATCAATAAAATATACTTAAAAATTAAAAAGAAACAGCCCTGGCTGGTGGCACAGTGGATAAGGCGCTGGCCTGCAAACCCAAAGGTCGCTGGTTCGATTCCCAGCCAGGACACATAACCAGGTCTCAAGCCAGGTCTCCAGCGAGGTCCATAGCTGGAGGCAGGTGAAAGGCAACCATACATTGATGTCTCTCTCCCTCTCTGCCTCTCTCCCTTCCCCTCTCTCTAAAAATAATAAATTAAATCTTTTTTAAAAATTAAAAGAAACAAAGAAAGATCCAAAATGAACAATCCATTGCTAGAGAAATCATACTTATCATGAGCCTGGAGTTAATGTAAGTTACAGAAGGTGGGGATGAATATGCCCATTCCCTTCCTCTCTAACAATTCTGAAACTGGTGCTACATTCTTCCCTAACTCCCCACCACTCTCATTTCTGTGCTTGATCACACAGATAGAAGGATGCTGAAAGCCAGCAGGAAAGCCTAGATTTCCACAAGATAGGAAAAGAATAATTATTAGAGAAAAAAGTCAGAGGAGAGAGGGAGAGATCTGGGTTTGGAAGAATATTTAGAATTGGGAGTTGAGAGAAAATGAGAGAGTTTCTTGGAGGAGTTCCATGAGGAATATTCAGGGGTAATGATTGGAACAAATGTTTGAAGTTTTGCTATACTGTACAGTAGCAATGTTCTTTGCCACCTCATTAGACTGAGTAAAGTTTCTTAAATTATTTCTTCGTTATTGATATGCATTTCTTTATCATCTTTCCTACGCACAACCTATGCACAACATAAGAAAGAAAAACCAGAATGCCTTATTATATTCAGGTTATAGTTATAGATTTTATTTTTTACCCTGAGTACCACTATTCTATGGGCCTATGATTTATATCTCATACTTGGCATTGATTGGCTGCTACAAGCTACACTCCTGGTGTGGCCCATTGTCCTAAGGAAACACCAGTCCACTGGTTATAGTTAGTTGTTTGAATGACTGACAGAAAGCCACACCTGAGAGGTGGTGGTTCCTACAACTGTCTCAGCCATCTGTCACAACAACTCCAGATAGTGGAATGAGCTATGGGTTTTCACTAGTATGATGATCTTCAAAATATGTGGCTTGGCTAAATGTATTATAAAGTTTCTTCCTGCTCTAACGCAAATAAGCTAAGCACATCTAGCAAGTGCAATAGTCTGTGTCCCTTAAATTATACCCCAGGCTTGATTCCAGACTGAACAACTACTGAATCAGCTAAATTGACCGAATGGGATTCTTGCTTTCAGCATCCAACTGTAAAGTTAGCCAAATCCATTTTCCAGAATAATGCCACATTTCCCCCTCACGGTAATATGGTGACAAAGATTCTCTTCTGACCACACTCTAATCAGGCTCCTCTGAGTTCTTTTTCTACTAGGCCGCATCCTTAGGCACATCCTCAGGAGCCCAATGTTAGCATGAATTCTGCTAAGTCAGTTTAGGCAGAATTCTCCATCCTCCACATCTCATTGTCTAATCAGATTCTTCCTTCTCCACAAGTGCCCAGATGATGTCTGATCATCCTAGTCTGCCTTCAGCAAGAATCCCATTAGGTCAATCTAGCTTGATTCTCCCTCTTACCCTTGATGGTTCTTTTTGATAGTTTTCCATCCACCCACCAAACCCACCCCCACCTCCCGACTCCACACACTATTTCTTGGCCATAAATTCCAACTTTGTATAGGGGTTGAACCCAATCTTGCCCTCTAAAGCAAAACCCCACCACTCCCTAAACCAATCTTGAGAGCCCTGAATAAAGCCTGCCTTACTGTTTTATAAAGTAGATTTTTAAAAGATTTTATTTATTTCTTTGCAGAGAGAGGGGAAAGAAGGGAAGAGAAACATTGATTTGCAAGAGAAACATCAATCTGTTGCCTCTCACACCGCCCCTCCCCACCCCCCAACCAGGGACCCACCCATAGCCCAGGCCTGTGCCCTGACAGAGAATCCAACCAGGGACCCTTGGGTTCACAGACTGGCAGCTAGTCCAGCCAGGGCTACCTTGCTGTTTTAATAAATGTCATAAATAGTTTATTTCTTTAACAATGGTCAGAAGATGGCAAGGATCAGATCTGCTCATTTGGTGACCTGCTTGCTTCTAAAGGCGACTATTTGTGGCAGGATTTCCTCTAAAATTTGCTTTCATCGTAATTTAGTGGCAATTTGTGAGTAGGAGCATACAACCAACCCTTAGTAGCTTCTCATTATGAAGAACTACTCGTATTCACCCAAAAGAACCTAATGTACACAAGCTAATTAGTTTGGGTCATTTTACAGCACCTACCTGAGAGAGGATGCAGATTGAAGGTCAGAATCTCGAGGATCTCCCCAGCTACATGCATTTCACAATTTTACAATTTATCTAGAATCCACACAGCGTGGATAACCCCACCCCCACCCATGCCTGGAGGCCGTTACATAACCATGAAAGTGCTCCTTGTCTTTCGATCTTCATTTTGTTGTTGATCTTTCCCATCAAGAACAGATCAAGAAACTGGTGGGATTTTTTCCAAAGCCAGCAATTCCTATTTTCAAAGACATTATTAAGAAGCGTTGGCATAATTGATGTTAGCAATCGCTGGAACTCAGCACTAAGGGAGGTGGGAAGGTGGATTTGTTCTCCTTGTTGAAGGAGCCTTCCCCTGCGTCATGCCACCTGAGGGGAGGTATTGTTTGTAGAATGAAGCTGTCCACTCCCTCTCTCCTTACTTGTCTGGACTGAAAGCCTCTTACTGATGGTTCCTGCTGCTCTTTCAAGGGAGGGTCCTTTCTCCTGCTGCAGGAGTTCGCCACTGTTGGAGAAAAACAGCTGGAGACCAGGAAATGGGATTTTAAACTCTCTTTGGGTACCTGGCACTGACAGGTAGAGGTACCTACATGGACTACCAGTGATGTTGCCATGGAAACGTGAAGCAGTTTGGACACCCAATGTTAGCATTAACCAGCACTATTCCACGGGCAAGCTATTTCTCTCTTTTAAGGGGTCATCCCAAATTAAAATCACCAGCATTTTATTGAACGTCTACTATGGGCCAAGAATGTACCACTGTGAGTATAAAAATGAATGAAATAGACATAGTCTTTTGTCCTTATAAAACTCAAATCCAAGAGATTGCAGTGTGTTCTGAAAAGAAAGAGCCAAGGTACATTAAGGACATAAACCTAGCTGCTTTAGCCATTTCTGAAGATATGAAACTTTAAAGATAAGGGTAGGGGGGAGACAGCTTTATAAATAAATGCATCTTTGGAGATAAATGATTAAAAATTTTTTTTCATGGCTAGGGGTAGGTGGTCAAAAATGTTTGCACATCACTGCCCCAGAGCAAATGTTTACCAAACCTCACATCACATCAGAATCCCCCAACGTGTTTATTAAAAGAACAAATTCCCAGGTTTTACCTCTGATAATAATGTTTGGTGAATTTGGGGTGAGATCTTGGAAACTGTTTAACATATGTTCCATGTGATTTTGACTCCTATTCTGCAGACAAGTTTACTAGAAGCTCATTTATTTCCTCTGCCCTTGGTCCCAAAAAAAGACTTTGTCTGAGGCTAGCCCACACTGCAAATTAGGGTGAGGAGTAAGTTTCCTCTGTTCCTGAGTTTTTGTGGCATTTGAATGTCACTGGACCAGTTCTGTGCCAGGGGCTGGCCCGCCCCAGCCCAGTCCAGGAATTCCAGGCTCTCAACTAGTGCAGGAAAGAATTTAAAAATGAGGCACCCTGGCTGGTGGCTCAGTGGATAGGCGCCAGCCTGCAAACCCAAAGGTCGCTGGTTCGATTGCCAGCCAGGGCACATAACCAGGTTGCAAGCCAGATGTCCAGCCAGGTCCTTAGCTGGAGGCAGGTGAAAGGCAACCAACATTGATATCTCGCTCCCTCTCTGCCTCTCTCCCTTCCTCTCTTTCTAAAAATAATAAATAAAATCTTTTAAATATGTATGTGTATATAAGTTTACTCCATACACATGGGGAATTCACATAGGCATGATACTCCTATTAGAGTGAGACAGCATTAGGTGTAAAGATACTTTTGGACAAAGTAGAAGGGGGAAATGGGGTTTAGATTTAAGGTGTGAAAATGGGTGGTTTGCAGGTAGTTGAGGAAGAGGGGAACACATATGGCAGGAAAATCCTTGCCATGTTCAGTTTAACTGGCTCAAAGGAAGCAAGAAACAAGTGCTTGAAAGCCCCAGCTCCACAATGGAAGCTCCCAGGACCTCTCACTTCCCCTGAGCAGCACCTGGATTGTTAGACCATGGGCAGCAGGCAGAAACTCTCCAACTCTGTCTTCCAAGAAGCGGCCCACTTCACCCTGTTGTTTCCTGGTTCTTGTGGTATAATCTTCTCACCCAACGCTAGCCTTCTCCCAGCCTTCCCAGCTGCTCCACTCTTTCCGCTGCTGAATGTTTCCAGAGGGTTCTAAGATGGTTTCACCACACTCAGCATTATTCATTTAGAGGGACCCCCCCCCCCGCCCCGATTAGGGCCCTGCTTCCTATAAGACTTAAGAAAAAACTGGTGTTTCTATCTGCATTAACTGATGTATTTATAAAAAAAAAAAAAAAAAAGCTGGTTAGTCCATCTGTAGTTGTACATCATGTTACTGTTCCTCAAACCCAAGAGTTTAGTCAGAAATTAATTTACGCCACCCTACAAAAACCACATCCACAAGTTTTCCTTGGATTTTCCATGTGGTAGAGCTTTTGTCCACCAACTTCAAAACTTACGGTTCACTAACATTTCCTCCAAGGACTGCACCCTCTTCCAACCATCAGGGAACCTGAACAAAGTCCCCATTTCTACTTCAGGGGTCCCACATGCCTCTTTCCCCCAAATCTGCGGCATAATGTGACATTTCCAGGAGGAGCTCTGAGTATCTGGTTACTGCCCCCCAGTCAAACAGCCCCTAATTTGGGGTATGATTTTTCAAGCCACTTCCATGTAGACCCGCATGAAACACCTGAGACCCATTGAATTTGAATATCACATTTAAAAACAACAACCACAAAATTTCATATAAATATGTCTCAGACACAGCTTATCCAACAGTCCAGACATTAAGGTCCATAAATGTTCCATCTTAGAAATTGCCGCAGCATGTGAAGGCTAACACATTATTGCTTTTCCTTCCACCTTCTAAGTTCTTCTAGCTGGGCTAACAATCAAATAAGACAGATTAATAATAGAAAATAAAATTTGGGATGCATACATAAAAATTCCCAAGACAGGGAGGCAATGTTGGGTATATATGTCATTGAACAAAGGAGAAAAGGGAAGCAACAGAGTCTTAAATTTCAGAAGTGAAAATGAGAAATTTATGTGTCGTTGAGGAAGAGCTGAGCACACACAGCAAGCAAATCTTTGCGAGGTGACTCAGAAACAACAGGACACAGGGGACTCCAGCTCACAGATCCCTGCCTGCAGCCTTCCTGTTTACCATCCTTAATTCCAGGTAGGCAAAGCCAAGCATCCTAACATGTTCTTCCTGAAGCAGATTTTCTCTGACTCTCTTGGGTAGGAAAGGAGGGAGGGTCAAAGGTTTTTGCTGAGTCTTGTTTCTTCATAAACCACTTAAAATAAGTACAGCAAAAAGGCAGCTTCAAGGTGGCAAAACTTTGACTCTGTTCCAGTACCGAGGCTTTAAGGGTATTGCTATTTTGGAGGAGGAAAAACAAATTGTCTTTCCTAAATGTTTGTGGCTTGGCTAATAATCACACTAACATGAGACAGATGAACGGGAGAAATTGACCAAATTATTACATATGTACACGCGAGGGTTCCATAAGTGTACGAGACTCCAGGACAGATTGCAAAGCTGAAGCTTATCTGCTATCTCCAGCTAAGGAGAAGGCTAGGAGGAAGGTTAACGTTTTTTCTGAGCCCTTTGTTTCTTAAAAATAACCAGCATGAAATAATCAGTAGCCCAAAAGGCATGTTTCCGGGTAGCAAACTCTGCTTCCTCTCACTGTCAAGAAACTATTCTTGAACTCCTAGTTTGAATGACAAACCTGTAAACCCTTCTCTTCAGCTCTGTTAGAGACAGATGTTGGGTCAAGCCGCTCTTACCGTACCACAACAATTCTGACCAGTCACTAGGGTAAAATGAGGACTTTCCGTTGAAAGTGGAAGGTATTATCTTAAAAACAATGTCCTGCACATGTTCACAATGAAGTGGATCAAATGGATGTGCCCATTTGGGACTAATGAGAATACATATATGTGAAATGGAGTTATATTATAATATCTGTGCTGTTGACTTTTGGGGCCAGTTGGACCATCAAACCATAAATCACAAATTGCTTTTGCCTTAGGCATCAAGTTACATTTCTTCCCAGGTAAATTAATATATCTCACTTCCAGCCCCATTTTATGACATCCAGTACAAATTGCATTTGCCAAGCATACTGTTAGACATAGGAGTAAGAGAAGTAAGGCACCCTCTTTGATGTGTCCAGGTTCTGGAAAGGGAGGCAAATGGGAAACATGCAAATAGAATTCAGCATCCTGAGTGCTGTGATGAAGGTGATAAAGCATGAACCACTCTGAACCCAGGAAGAGGTGAGACTAAAGCAAATTGGAAGTCAGATGAAGGTGGAGGGCAAGATGGTACTACAAGGGCAAGACACATGATCAAAGGTTCAGAGGCATGAAATGCCATGACATGCTCAAGGGACTATGAATAGTACAGTGTTGCTCAAGTGTAAATTCAAGGGGAATTTTTTAAAATGACAATGAGGTTAAAAATCTGAGCTAACTTTATTGCATAGAGTGGAAAACCAGCAGAAAAGCTTCAGGAAGAAAAGTAACATGGTCAGATATAGGCTTTGGATAAAGCTGTTGGGAGGCAGCATGGAAAGGGGTGCAGGCTGGAGTGAAGGGCGAGGGGGGAAAGAGTAAAATTTCTGGCATCAAAGAATAACACATGGTCCCCAGAGAAGAGGAAGACAGTCCCATCTAGAGTAATGAGGAGCAGAAAGAGGAGATGAACCTGAGAAATAGTTAGGAGATCAAATAGGCAGGATGTGGTCATTGGTTGTATCTAAATGGTATAGGAGCTAAAAAAGAAAAGTAATACTTTTCTTCTCACCACAGAAGTTCTTCTAGCTGGGCTAATAATCAAATGAACAGAAGCGGATTAATGGAAGAGAATCAAATGTTAACACATGTGCATGGGGAATTCACATAAGCATGAACAGTGAGGCAACATCGGGTAGATGGGACCATTTGGACAAAGGAACATAGTCGGGGGAAGGAGGTCTTGGATTTCAGAAGTGGGAGTGGCAATTTACAGGTAGTTGAGGAAGAGGGGCACACCCTTGCAAGGGAGCTCAGGAACAATGGGACACAGGGGCTGCCTAGCAAACAAGCTCCTGCATGAAGCCCTCTTGTTTATATATTAAATTGAGAGTAGGCTAAGGTGAACATGCTAAGGTTTCCTTCCTAGGAAAGGCCTTTCTGTCTAAATCTCTTAGGTAGGAAGGGTGGAGATCAAATGCTCTTTCGCAGTCTTGTTTCTTAATAAACTTCTCAAAAAGCAGCTTCGGGGTGGCAACACTTCGGTTCCCTTCAATGGTGCAAAAGGGAAAGGAAAAGGCGACGTTTGTTTTCCCAGACTGGGTGACCAGGTGGACAATATTCTGCCTAATGAGACAAGAAGTTCCCTTGTTGGTTCCCAGACGGCACGCTGTGTCCATTCTTCATCATCCCAGAGGGAAAGGTGGCGCTGTGTGTGCACCTGCCTGGCCAGCGGCCTCCCACCCTCTGGCCTGGTCTGCAGTGGGCAGAGCCACACCTGGGTTTGCACAGCCCATCCCACCAGTGCAGTGAGGAACACCAGATACTGAGTGGTGTCCCAGATATGCAGAATCTGAAAAAGGTTGAATGCCCAGAAAGCAAGAGAAAAAAGAAAAGTGGTCACTGGTGGGTGGGGAGAGGGGAAGAGAAATAGGGAGAAGATGGGGAAAGTGCACAAAGCTTAGGTTACGAGAAAAACAAGGGTTGCATGTTTAACCTGGTGACAACAGTTGATAACACTGTATTGAAAATTGCTAAGAAAATAGAACTTAATATTCTCACACACACACACACAAAAAGATAAAATGTGAGGGACAGACGTGTTCATTAACCTGATGGAGGAATCCTTTCTTAGAGCCCTTGTATATCAAATCATCCATCACGTTGCTGATTTGACACATTTCTATGCTGTGCTCAAGAGAGGTCTCACCTAGGCCTTTCTGGCCTTTCCAAGGAGACTGTATACACCCATCATGCCTTTCCCCACGTATTACAAACTCAGTTCACCTGAGTTCTCTGAACAGCCCCCTGACTACTGAGAAATCCTCCTCCATAAAATCCTCTTGCTAGAACATAAAAGAGGAATTATTCTGACTATCCAAGCCATCAAATTCCTACTCTGCTTAATCAAAATGTAGGGATTTTACTCATTCCCAGTTCTCTTAGACAAAATTAGGCCCATGTTGCTATAAATACTATTGTCTATTGCTATTTGGTGTATCGTTTCTGTTCTGTGACCTGTGTGTCTGGCCTTAGCAGGCCTGTGTACTTGGACCTGGGGGGAACCCTGGAGAAATCACAGACTGTGTGTCAGGGACGGTGGCAGGACATCTGGCTTATCTGGCACTGTTCCATTGAAAATAGCCACCCTATAACTGTGTGATATGTCAAATTATGCATTTTGATTTGGAAAATGTGGTGAGGGCAGCAAGAGTGCTTGGTAGATTGTCTGGCATTTACAATTAGGCACTTAATATATGCTACTTAGAAATAGCGACTGAAAAAGAAAGCCAAGTTTCTAAATTCCTAGTTTTGTCTAAAGCCCACAGACCTTCTGTAACTAGAAAGGTTAAAAAATAATAATAGGCTAAAAAGATAAGGTTGAAGGTCAACATAATATATTTATACCTATATGCCAATATAGTAACTTTGCAGGGATGGATTTCTAATTGATGGATCAATTAGAAATAAACCTATCTGCCCATCACTCCCCAACCCCATAACAAGTAGTTAAGATATAAAAGGTCCTTGACTGGCACACCAGCTGCCTAGGGAGACCCATCTGGACCCATCAGGACCCATGTTCCTCCAGCTTATCCTCCCTGTTATCCTTAGTTCTACTGCCTTTGTCTCATTTGTCTCATTTGTCATCTCATGGACAGGCATGGTTGCTCCACCTCCAAGTGTCATGCCCCCAAGAAGATGGGGAGAGAGTGTTGAGGAAAAGGAAAGAAAGAATTTTTTGTCATTTTATTCTGGAAGGGAAGCCCTCTCCAGTGGTGTTTACCCAATCTCGTTGACCGCCTGTAGCTGCCAGGGGACGGAGACCAAGGTTACAGCTTTTAGAGCTTCTGTAAGAGAGGCGATGGGAGCAAGGAAAGTTGAGAGCTGCCAACCCAGTAGCTCGGAGTTAGGAATAAATGTAAGTTACATTATTACATCTGCCTATGTCCTAAAAATCCTGTGATCATATCCTGAGATTATTTAGTCATGCTGCTGATGTTGATTTTCATTTGCACGATTCTTGGGGTGATCTAATGTCAAAATCTTCCACTTCACATGAACAATAATACCATCCTTTTTCATCGGGTCTATTTTATTAAAACGAACTAGGAAAAGGATTGCAAATATATCTACATCAGATGGCTAGTTCAGGTAATTGGGTAAGATACATTTTTAGCCAAATGTTGTTTTATTTATATATATTTTTAAATGAGTTCCTGGAATTTTCCCCAGTGGTGGCAAGAATACCTCTGGTTGGCAAGCAACAGTACCAAAGATAATTTTACCTGTCTTTCCACATGTTTGCTCTGCTTGGTACATTACATAAACTGGAAATGCTTCAGCCTCTGAGAAAGAGGAGGGTTTTGTTTGTGGCGCCTTTTCAGGGAGAAGTGCTTTGTCGCCATCTGGTGGACAACTTTATCTTTGCAACGTCAGCCGGGGTTCCCGCCCCGGCTGCCCTGGGGAATCACCAGCGCTCTTGTAAACAACCCGGGTTCCTCCCCACAGACTGCGTCAGTCGGGGTGTGGGATTGGACGTGGCATCCGTACATTTTGGGGGGTTTTTGTGTTTAAAATTCTGTAGGTAATTTTAACGTGCAATTAGAGTTAAGAATCACGGGGTTAGTAGAAGCTCTAAGTTGGTGAGGAATACTGGACTATCATTCCACAAAACTGACCTGTCTGTAGAGGTAAATTCTGTCGTCTTAACAGAGGTCTTTTTACAGCCGCCAGAGAGGAAGTTGACAAAGGGTTGCTAAGAATGTAAGAAATGTACATCTAAATCTAAATTACTTCCTTGTGTGACTCTCCCTACCTTGGGCTAGCATGTGGGGAGGAAACTGTTCCCTGGGCCAACCTGCCAAGTCGTTTCAATCTCATTTGACACCCATTTTCTCATTTAATCCTCTCAAGAACTCATTCTGCTGGGTATTCCTTCTTTCCAGCGCTCATCTAAGAACAGAGCCACTCAGATTCTTGCTTTTTCCTTCCTCCTCTCATTAAAACTTACTTTCCTGAGTAGCACCCTGCTGTAGAGTTGAAATTTGCTAGTAGAGCCTAAATTTTCTTACACACACAAAAAAGGATAAATATGTGAAGTGATGTGTTAACTGGAGGTGTGAGGAATCATTTCACAATGTATACATACATAAATGATCACTTTGTACACTTCAAATATCTTGCTATTTTGTCAAATCTCAAGCTATAAAAAGAATAAGGGAATTGAGGTAAAGATTATACGAGTATTTCATGTAATATCCTTATTCTTGCAAATTTTTTGTAATCTTGAAGTTATTTACAAATAAAAGAGTAGTTTAAAAATTGTTTTTTTAGGCCCCTGGCTGGTGGCACAGTGGATAAGGTGCCTGTGAACCCAAAGGTCTCTGGTTCGATTCCCAGCCAGGGCAACATAATCAGGTTGCAAGCCAGGTCTCCAGCCAGGTCTGGTAGCTGAAGGCAGGTGAAAGGCAACCATATATTGATGTCTCTCTCCCTCTCTGCCTCTCTCCCTTCCCCTCTCTCTGAAAATAATGAATAAAATCTTTTAAAATATTTCTTAAACTTTGCCAAGATCTGCTTCTTTCTCAGCTTGCTATCTCTATTTCCTCAACTGGTTAGAATGATTTAATGTACACTGGTTAAACACAGGTGATAATCTGGAGAGGAAAAACACACCAAAAGCACATTTTGTACAATTATAGAAGCTCTTATATATGTACATGGAAGCTATGTTTATTATTTTTTACACATTCTAGAAGACATTCAAAGGTAAGTAGGTTCAAATTGGTCACTACCTTCTCAAACTAATTTCTACTAATAACAGCTCAGTTTTCATCACGTTACACATACATTAATGCCATAAAACTTTGTATTAAAAAGACTAGTTCTGCTGGCATGTCTATGTTGGATTGTATATTGCAAAGACTGTGTACCACCTTTATAGGGCCAGGTGGTAAATATTTTAGGCTTTGTAACCGCATGGTCTCTGTCACCACTGTTCAACTCCGTTATTATAGCAAGAATGCCACCATGGACAGCACATGGCTGTAGTCTAAAAAAGAGACTCAGATCAATGATAAGCATCCTGTCTTAAAATTCCCACATACTGTGTTATCTGAGAAAACCTTTTCAATCTCATTTGTTTTCTATTAAAAGTTTCAAAAATTAGATTTCACTCAGACCAATAATCCATGTACATATTTTATCTCAATAACTTAATTTTTTCTTATAGTTTATTAGGGTGACATTGGTTAGTAAAATTATATAGGCTTTGGGTGTACAATTCTATATCATCTGTATCTGGTACTGTATGTTCACAACCCCTAGTGAAATCTTTCATTGCCATTTAACCCCGTTTTACACTTTTCTACCTTCCCCGCTTCCTTTTTCCCTCTGAGAATCATCATACTCTTGCCTGTATCTAAAGTTTTTTAAAAATCCCTTCACTTTTTCACCCAGCCCTCTCAACTCCCCTTTCCTCTGACTGCTGTTTCAGCCTGTTCTCCATATTTATGAATGTTTCTATTTTGTCATTTCTTTATTTTATTCATTAGATTCCACATATAAGTGAAATTGTATCATTGTCTTTCCCTGACAGGCTTATTTCATTTAGCATAATACTCTCCAGATCTATCCATGCTGTCAAAAAAAAGGTAAGATTTCCTCTTTTTTTTTGGCCCAGTAGTATTTTAATTTGTAAATGTGCCACAGCTCCTTATCCACTCATCTACTGTTGGGCACTTGGGTTGTTTCCAAATCCTAGCAATTGTAAATAGAGCTGCTGTGAACACAGGGGTCCATATATTCTTTCAAATAAGGGTTTCAGGTTCCTTTGAATATATTCCCAGAAGTGGAATCGCTGTGTCATAGGCAGTTCCATTTTTAATTTTTTGAGTTAACTCCATACTGCTTTCCACAGTGGCTACACCAGTCTGCATTCCCACCAACAGTGCACTAAGCTTCCCTTTTCTCCACATCCTCGCCAGTGCTTGTTGATTTATTAGCGGTGGCCATTCCAACAGGTGTGAAGCGATATCTTATTGTGGTTTTAATTTGCATTTCTCTGATGATTAGTGACATTGAGCCATCTTTTCATGTCTATTGACTATCTGTATGTCCTCTTTGGAGAAATGTCGAGTCAGGTCCTTTCACCATTTTAAAATTGGATTGCATGGTTTGTTTTTTATTTTATTTTGTTTTGTTTTAGATGTTTTAGGTGTTGAGTTGTATAAGTTCTTGATAAATTTTGGATATTAACACCTTATAAGATTTATCACTGGCACGTTTTCCCATTCAGTGGGTTGTTTTTCCATTTTGTTGATGGTTTCCTTGCTGTGCAAAAACATTTTAGTTTGATGTATTCCCATTTGTTTATTGTCCGAGGAGATACCACAGAAAAAAATACTGCTGTAAGAAATGTCCGAGATTTTTTACCGCCTGTGTTTTCTTCTAGAATTTTTATGGTTTCAAATCCAACAGTTAAGTATTTAAACCAGTTTGAGTTTATTCTTGTGTATGGTGTAAGAAAGTGGTCTATATTCTAATCCCAAAACCAGGGCAAGATACAACTAAGAAAGAAAGCTACAGGCCAGTATCTCTGATGAACATAGATGCTAAAATTCTCAACAAAATATTGGCCAATCGGATTCAGCAGTATATTACAAAGATCATACACCATGATCAAGTGGGCTTCATCCCAGGGATGCAAGGATGGTACAACATTCGTAAATCAATC